>PVKS010010482.1:0-25000 GCA_004027875.1 Aplodontia rufa | reverse complement strand
CGTCTCTCCTCTCCCAGGACAGGATCACCTCTTTGAGATAACATAACCACCTTCACTTCTAGGTTTGGTTGGTAACTTTTCTTTCAAATAAGTATTCCCAATGATAGTAATCTAAATCCTAAAAATCTTTTCCACTGGGGTTTCCTGGGCTTTTTTGTAAGCATGAGGCTGCAGTGGGTAGGTATCAAATCCTTTATCAGTCATTTCCACAGGTTCGTTTCCTCTCCCTCGTGGTTACTGCACCCAACTTCTATTTCTCCGAGCTACTGTAACATTTTTAATTATAATCTGGTACTAAAGATGACTGCCAGTAAAAAGTAATATTTTCACCGAGAATAAGGAGGATGGCAAGGAAGGGAGAGAAGGCAGAAAAATGACCTGGTGGTGGAGGAGTTGGAAGGAGATGGAAGGCTGTGGTTTCAAGGCCACCACTTTTCCTTGAATATAAAGATGCTATCTTCAAAGATGTATCGTTTTATCATTTTTAGTGACCTGAAGAAGATAATCTATGTATAGACTCCTGACACTGCCTTCCAGCAGGGCCAGCCCTCGGTATCGACAACACTCTAAGATGCCCCCTCAATGTTACCCAAGTCCCATTAGCTGTTAATAGGGAGATCACAGGCTTCCCGATGCACCTGATGCCATTCTGGAATCTCTTTCTCTGCCTTTCCAAACAACCCTTCAGAGGCTCTTATGTAGCTTTAGATATACAGTCATCCCTTGGTGTCCATGAAGGGATTGGTCACAAGACCACCCCCATGCTGAAATCCATGGCTACCCAAGTCCTTTATGTAAAATGACATTACATTTGCATGTAATCTATGTGCATTCTCTTGTATACTTTAAATCATCTCTAAATTATATATAATAACTACACAATGTCAATTCCATGTAAATTATTATCCTACTGGGTTGTTTAGAGAATAATGACAAGAAAAAAATTATGCACATGTTCAGTACAGAGGAAAAAAAGTTTTTTCAAATCATTTGACCTGCAGTTGGCTGAATCTGTATGTACAAAATCCACAAATGCAGAGAGCCAAATGTGTAGCCCATCCTTAATTTTGCAAAGGGCAATTGTGGAGGAGCCACCAGTAGAATTCCCTAGAAATTCAAAACAAAATTTCTCTGACAGACTAAGAATCTTGAAGTCAAAACCAAGGGATTGAGGGCTGGAGTGGTGACTCAGTGGTTGGAGCACTTGCCTGGCATGCATGAGAACCCAGGTTCAAAACCCAACGCCACATACACAACCAAGTGTCAGAGAAACAAAGGCTAGATGAAGGAAAATAAATTAAATTCTCTTTTTTTCCTCTCTCTTACTCTCTCCCTTTCTCTCTTAAAAACAAACAAATAATGGATTCTAATTGAGACTGATAATCTCTGTCCTTTCCCCCAAACAACCCAGAGTTTATTTGGGGTATCATAAGCTATTGCCAGCAATGTTGATATCCCCCAGGATCTGGTGCTCTCTGAAGCCATCCATATCTCAAGGGCTTTCTACCATGCTATAAGCAATGCTGCTGTTCCCATTGCCTGCCTGGGCCACACGCCCTGTCAGCTCCTCCCTAGGTTCCCTGTTCATGTTGCTCCATTGACAAGAATACAGGCACGCAAACCTGTTTTAATATTGGCCTAAGCAAAGTTTAATTATCAAGAGAAAGCTGCTACAGAAAACAATCACATAATGCATTCTCCATTGAAACAGGAGTAACTGTGGATTATCTGTGCCCCAGCTTCCCTCCGTGCAATATTGGACTATTTATGCCATGTTGTTTTTGGCTAATCTCCCATCCAAGAATGGTACCAAGCTAGGCCTTATTTATTTTATCACCTTACCTGATAATTGTAGCAAAAGTTGAACTTCAAACTCTTTCAGCTTGTCTATCTTGAACTGAGACACCAGGGACACCTCATTCCCGGGCTGCCTTGACATGAAGTTTGTCTGCAGTGCTTGTTTCTCATCTACGCATGGAGTTGATTGCTTAGATGTGTCAGGAAGCACGGTTAGATTTTTCTACTGGGCACATTTAAATATTTATTGGCAGAAAAACTCCCAATTAAAGGTTTCTAGTCAAGGCAGGGCAAGACAGAAGTCTTTCCCATCCCTGGCCATCTCTGTGTGGTTTATCTACTCTATTCCCATTGACATAGGCAGCCTTACCTGCATCTGAGGAACGGCATGACATTGTGGGTTGAATTCGGGTGAGTCAATTCAGGCTCCCCCACAAGAACAACTGGTATGCTGATCCAGTGAGGCACAAAGGATTAGTGCAGAAAAATAACGTTAGGGTTTTAGAAACATCGTGACCCTTAAGTTTGATTAAGAGCTGGGGTTGGCAAATTATGGCCCACAGACCAGATCTGACTCCAGGTCTATATTTTATGAACCCTTCCTAAGAGTGGCAGATATACATGAATGTATATGTATGTATATATTTGGTATATTTTATATATTTTGTTGTTCTGGGTATAGAAACCAAGGCTTCAGGCATGAATTTTTTTTTTTTAACCACTGAGCTACTACACCCCTAGTCTTTTTTATTTTTGTACTTTATTTATTTACTTTTTTTGAAAGAGAATCTATTTTATTTATTTTTTCATCTGGCCTTTGTTTCCCCCACACTTATGTATAGGAGCTGGGGTTTGAACCTGGGTCCTCACACATGCTAGGCAAACTCTCCAACCACTGAGCCATTGCTCCAGTCCCTATTTTTGTAATTTTTATTTTGAGACAGGATCTCACTATTTTCCTAGGCTGGCCTGGAACTTGCAATCCTCCTGCATCTACCTCCAGAGTAACTGAGATTACAGGGGATGTACCATTGTACCCTGCTGCTTTTACCTTTTTAAGCACTTGTAAAAAGGAAAAATAAGAATATGCAACTGAGACCAAATATGGCCCACAAAGCCTATACAATTGTTATCCAGCTCTTAACAAACAAAGTTTACTGGCCCCTGGCTGATGGTTGTTTCTCTCAATTCCTTGAGACCTCTTCTAGTTCTAAAGTTCCAAACTTCTCTGATTTTTCTTGTACCAGGGACTGAACCCAGGGTTGCTTAACCACTGAGTCACATGCCTAGCCCTTTTTATTGTTTATTTATTTTGAGACAGGGTCTCACTAAGTTGCTTAGGCCCTTGCTAAAGTGCTGAGTCTGGTTTTGAATTTGGGATATTCCTGCCTCAGGCTCCCAAGAATCTGGGATTGATTACAGGTGTGTGCCAGCACACCAGGCCTTCTGGTGTGGAATTTTTTTGGTGGAATAGTTTTGTTCTAAGTCTTACCTCAACAGCCTAACAGGTATACAATTCCAGTAGAGTATTTCCAGTTCTTCATAAGATCTTAGAGTTCCATAGATCTTGTATCTAAGATCTTAGAGTATCTCTGGGAAAGTGAAGGAGGTATTCAACTTTAGTTTTTGATGCTTTATCATTTATTCATTTATTTGTGGTACAAGGGTTCGGATGCAGAGGCACTCTATTACTGAGCTACATACCCAACCCTTTTTATGCTTTTTTTTTTTTCTTTTTTTCAGGGCTGAGGACAGAACTCAGGGCCTTGTGCATGCTAGGCAAGCACTCTGCCACTGAGCTAAATCCCCAACCCCTACGCTTTATTTTTGAGATAGGGTCTCACTAGGTTGTTAAAAGACTCTAATTTCTGAGACTGACCTCAAACTTGGAATCCTCCTGCCTCAGTCTCCCAAATTGCTGGGAATACAAGTGTGCACCAACGGAACTCAGTTTTCTTGTATTATGCTTTTGTTTTATTTTGTTTGTTTAAACTTGGAATCACTGAGATGTTCAGAATTTGGAAAGGAAGAAAAATTTACTTCGGGACAACAAATGACATGACAGCCATTGTTTCCTAACACATAGGACACCAAGACTTCCACATCCGAGCAAATAAAGTAGCTTCTCAAAGTTTATTCAACAAACCAAATTTCAGCCCTACAACATATTTTTGACAATCTTTCATAGTCATTTGTCATTCTGTTCTCAGCAAGTTAGTACCATCTCTTGGGGACTATGGAAAAGCTTTTTATTTTTTTCATATCTGCATGCAGAGTTGATGATAGAGCATTTCCATCATTTACAATGTATACACAATTTATTGTTAGAATAGAAGCTGTTAAGGTGTTCTTTCCCATTGAAAGTCACAGTCATTCAAAATATTCAACTCTGGCATACTGTTGATAATTAAATGGAGTTTTTGTTTTAGTAATATGAATATCAACATCTTAAAGATATAGGAATTTTATTGTGAGCTCTATATTTCCTAAATACCTGTTTTTATAAGACAAAAACTTGGATTCAGGCGAGAAAGCAAAGAAACAATCCAGAATGAGTCTGTGTTCTTGCGCATGCTGTTGTCAGAGGTGGCCAGGGGAGAGGCTTGGCCAATAGCAGCCCCTGCTCCCCACACGGCAGACCAAAGTCCAGTTCCTGTGATCCTTTTCCATGGAGTTCCACCGTCCATTCAAGGTAGATCCTTAACCTGCCTCCTTGGCAGTCTCTATGTGACTGTTCATATCTTTTATTACATTTCCTCCAGTGGGCCATTTCCACCAGGTCATATCTGGTTGCTACTCTACCAGCATTTACAAGGGCCGGAGTGGTGTTGGAGGAGGTCCAGCGGTCCAGTTTGGAGGTGCGCTGCCACAAGCCTCACGCAGGTCCTCACTGTGGTGACAGACACAGAGGCATGCTTTCCTTTGCCACTTATTCTGATTATCTTCACAGCTCTTTGTCTGGCCGAGGGACATTTTGAGGCTCCTGGGTGGATTGTCACTGCAGCTCTTTCCCTGGCCCTCGCCTGGGTTTGCCGTGCTTAACCCCACACCCCCCTCACACACTCACATGACACTGCCCGGTGAGCACAGAACGTGAGCAGCTTCCACCAGCTGAAACCTCTGATCCCAAACTCACTGGAGAGTTTGGCTTTTGGATTTTGGCAAGAAGGCCTATTGCCCATCAGGTCAGCATGAATAAAGATTTCTTTCTTCCTTTCTTTTTTTTTAAAGTCAAACATCAACTGAACCTGCTCCCAAAGCTCTTTGTCTCTCAAGACAATTTAACCCCTTTCTCCCTAACTGCGTTTTCTATTCTGAATGAACAATATTTTGTTTCATCTCTTTCCTGGGAGACCACCAAGAAATCTACTATATATAAAATTTGAAAGCCAAATCAATTCTAAAGCAATCTTATCATTTTTAAAGTATGTTTATTCAGCTTTGTAGTAGGAACAGGCAGACTGTTTGAAGGCCACATACTTTTCAAACCTTGGTTGCAACACGTTTGTCCCATTTTGAAACTGTCTTTATCTAGCCGAGAAAACGAAAATCTATTTGACAAAGTGGCACTCTGGCCAGTTTATCTTGCAATATGGCTTTAGCTCACTGAGTCTATTGATTTCCTTAAATTAATGTTTACAGAATGCTACTGAATTTTGCTCAACAGAACATTGTTCTTTTGATGCTTTGTTAAAAAAAAAAAAAAAGGATACAGAATGTTACTGCCATGTGTTCCTCTGCTTAGACCAGCTTGTGTGTGAGTGTGTGTTTTAAAAAAGACAGCCTTGAACTATAGAGACACTTCCTACAAGCATTTAATCTTCACATATTTAAGTAGCAAAACATGTAACTAGGAAATGGGCTCCCTCTTAGGTCCCCAAACTGCATGGGTCTTAAACTATTTTAATATCCTCTAAGGTCCCAGGAAGCTGAGTATACCCTGGAGCATCAGAGGAAGAGAGACTTTAGTCCTAAGTCCAGTTGTTGCCAAAGAATCTTCCTCTTCCTCATCTGCTGTCACCCTGAAGCAGCTTCACAGCCAGAGCTCCTAGATAACCCCAGTCCCTCCAAATATAAGTTAGAGCGTCCTAATAAAATACAAATACCATGGAGCCATTTGGTGGAAACTCTAAATGTAACACCTCTCTCTTTGACCACGGCACTCAGAGTTTAGTACACACCACCTAATCTCTGAAGATCGTTTGAAAACTGGCCTTCCCAGAGAAGTACATGCATTCATTCTGCTGCTGATAGCATAGAAAACAGGAATTTGAGTCATAATTATGAAATGAGCAAAACGAAACTTAGGAAGCATAACAACTTTTCCCAATTTATGGATTCAGCCAATAAAATTGTCCAAAAAAAATCCTTAAAGCATCTCTCAAAACAATGCTCTGCACACATTTATTAATCACAGTGAAATGCTTGAAATGCTTCTCAGTAATTAAAACTCCTTTTTAATTCTTTTTTTTTTTTTTCCTGAGACAAGGTCTTTCTAAGTCCTCAGGACCTCACTAAATTGCCAAGGCTGGTCTTGAACTTGGAGTCCTCCTGCCTCAGCCTCCCAGGTTGCTGATATTACAGGCATGTGCCATCACATGCAACTCGGACTCCTTTTTAAAAGTTCAAACCACCATCTTATATTGGGATATTTTATGCTTTCCAAATCACATTCATGTTTGCTTTCCCAATTGATCCTCCCCTGCAAGGAAGTGGGCATTGGAATAGAATCCCACAATTCCGTGTTAGCATCCCACACCATTTCTCATCTTTTGAAGGGCCAGTTAGTCCCCCACTGTCCACACAGGATAAATGCATGCATGACCACAAAGGAAGCCCCTTAGTAATAGCATCTTGTGACTATTTCATAGCTCCATGATTCCTCTTTTCTGCCTCTAGCAGGAGAGTTCAATGTGAGCGAGGCAGGGGAGAGGCGCAGCGATACTGTTTCTGTTCTTGTCTTTTCATCTGATAGTCTCCACCAGGAGCGAGGAAAGCAACTGAGTTTATCCATTTAAGTCCACCCTGTCTGCAGTACAAGTCCCCAGATTGTGCTACTGCTGTCAGGAGCTAGGTCTCTCCTTGATCAATATTTACTTAACAAACAGCAGGGATGGGCAAGTTTATTTAGAGGAATCGTGTGCACACTAGGGTGAATGAATGCTCGGGAAAGTACTTCAACTGCTTGCCTCCTTTCCTAGGATCTTTGTGTGCAAGTGTGTGTGCGCACACATGTAGAGGCCCTTTCCCTTCTGAACTAATCCAAGGAAACTTAGAAGGCATCTAGAAAGATCCCTCCCTATCTGTGATCAGGACATTGTTTATACCATTAGAGAGCTCTTGATGTGAATTCAGTTTTGAAAAACCTCAGAGTTTGATTTCTCTTCTGTGCTCCTATGCAGGCTAAACAGCTCAGAAAAATGCTATTGGGAGGAACGAAATGTAGAAGTATCTTCCCTTGACCCCTTTCAGATGAGTGGAAGGGAAGAAAATGCAGATGGAGACAATAAAAGCATTTTAACAAGTCAACACTTGTCCTTCTGATGGCCTTACATATACATTTTTAAAGGCCCAAAAGAAAAAATAAAGGAGCTCTTCAGAGTTTCAGGGATGCTCAGCCGGTTTTCAGTATTAGACGTGTTCGACTATAATAATAATAAGTAGGAATTCCACGGTGCTGAAGTTGAGAGGAGACTGTTCTTTCAACTTCACTGAAACAATCGCTTGAAGGCTCAAGTCCGAGCCTTCAATGCCGTTGACTTGGAGGCATCTGGGTTTGGTTTGAGGGGTTTTGTTTCTGTGTGCGGGAGGGATGGAGGTGTGGGGGGAGTTATTTATTTATTTGATTTTCTGAATCGGAGTTGTAAAAGCCATCTGAAATATTCATGCAGAATGGTCTGAGAAGCCCGTTTCTGTTTTATTTACTGCACAGTAGAACAGCCACAGCGGATTAGTTCTACAATACCCGTAACAAAAGCCCAACAGCTGATGCATGTGATGTTAGGAGGTGACAAAACAGTTAAAGTATGCTGCTGGCTACAGGCAAGCAGTCAGCAGATGCAGACAAAAGGGTTTGTGACAAGAATAACTCTCTCTCCAAGGCGAGCAGTGAAGAGTATCCAAAATACCAGTACCCTTTTCTCCTTGACATTGTCTTCTTACAGTCAGCATTTTATTGCCCTTTTATAGTATTAGGGAAAAAAAAAAAAAGAGGAGATGGAAGCAAGAAAACCCACACACAAACTAACTCACCAAAATATTAGACAGGATTTTACTTTCCCATTCCTTAGCCACTCCTGCCCATACACAAGTCCAAATTCCATTTTTCTGTTGAAGGAAGTTTGAGGGGGAAAGAAATGAGCTAAAAAGATGTACCAGAAAGATGATCTCCCTTGATAAGAGTGTAATCTATGGCTCCCACTCAATAGGCCATTTGAACCTTTGATTCCGAGGAGCTTGAGAGAGAAGTGATGCCTGGTTTGTTTTCTACCATTTCAGTAAAGATGATTTCACTGATGAAGGCTGGTGGGCCAATTTTTAAAGGGGATCAAGGATGGAGGGGTGTCCATGGAGCTCTGTGCAAGGGGCAAGGTTACAGTCCCCCGCAAGAGGCTGATGAATGAGCTTATGGATGTTTCAGAGGTGTGAGAAATCAGCTTCTCTGTCTCTAGAAAATAGGAGAGGCTGTCTTCTTTTTAACCTTTGTAATTCCCCTTCTATTCTCTGTGACATTCATTCAGCTGCCAAGAGCGTTTGGCAAGGTTTGGGCCAGCGAGCACACTTCCAGTGACCGCTAACCTTGGTATGTCCTGACACTTATGATGAGTATCTGCAGGACACAGAAGGCAGGCAGCCTGCTATGTCAGGCTTTTATTATGTACTGCAGAGGCTAGGGACAGTCAGTTTAATAAAACAAATCATCCTTGAAGGTAAAGCAACTGGGAGGAGGAGGAGGAAGACGGGGAAAAATGTCTTTGCCACTCATTCTGATTAAAAAAAAGAAAGAAAGAAAGAAACCAGCAAAATAGCTACCCACCCACCACACCATATGTGTGTGCTCAACCCAGCTGTGGACCCAGCTGAGTTACGGTCCCCTCATTTCCCCCAGTTCCCTGAAGCCCACAAGACCCTCTTTTGCTCGGAGGAGACTCAAGTACAAACAATTGTAGATGCTGCTAGCCAGCCCCCTTCAAACTGATGAGTGCATTCAAGCTCCTTGTCCCAATTCTACTCTCTCCTCCAAATATCAAGGCAAAACCCTTTGGGGTGAGGCTCTCTTATTGGGATGCCTTTGTTATCAAAGCAAACTTTCCACTCTCCTCTCCTGAAGAACAGGGCAGAGCAGCTCCCACAATAGCCTCAGAGTTCCAGCCAGAGACTTTGGAAGCCTTTTGTTTTTTCCCTGTGGCATGTCCAAAGGCATGGCCTTCCCCCTCCCACCCCCCCAGCGGGCGCATTGTCTTGCATTCCAGCGACTTGATTGACTGTTGCCACCTGATGCTGAGGAGATATACTCTAGGGTTCATTCTGCAGAGTGTTGGGTTCTATTAAAAGAAACCTAGATAAGGGATTACTTGTCACTAAGGGATTTTCTACAGATGTTTATTAGTGATTGGAAAGCCATTAGGTGTGAGGAGGTGCAGAAAAATACAGACAGCGTCATACTCAATGATCTTTAATCCTAATATGCCCCCTGCAAAAGCATCAGGAGGACCTCCTTTACTCTGATACATGAAGTGGGGGAAAGTTTTCAAGCAAAGAGCAGAGGGTTCCTGTTGTCATGGATGCTATTTCTACCTGTGGGTGGAACTCACTGGCACCTTCTCCGAAGATCACTTGATACCCAACTTTGTACTTGTGGAGCCACCAGAAAAGATGAATTGCTGTTGTTAGAGGGTCTCATTATCCAGCCAGTCCACTGGGTGAATATTGCCTCAGAGAAAACATTAAATTAGCAAACCATTTCATTTGTGCATGAAGAATTTACCCCTTCCCAAACATAAACCAATAGCCAAAGTTTCTTCCTAGTAATCTTTTGTACCATTTCCAGTTACTTTAAAGTTACTAGCTTCTTGGTGGTGGTTTTTCTCAATTATAGATCCATGGCTCATAGAAGTTGAAATATCTTTAAACAAAAAATAGGCATGAAAAGGGAGCCACCATGGGTTCGTGGGAAGATATCTTGTTTCACACGAGTTTCTTTATTTAAAAATTTCTTCGTCTCAGAGAATCTCATTGTTTCTTCATGTATAAAATGATGATTTCTATAAGTGGCACCTTACTCCAACTTTTTAACTTTCATCTTATTTTATCATTATTTTAAGCTTCCTTTTTTCCCCTGAAAGTATTGAGGGAGAATGTTAAGGGTGAATCCAGAGCAATGTGGAATAGGGCAGAGATCTCATTATGAACTACAATATTTATCAAATGGCTCTGCAAAAGATCCTCTGCTGAACATTATAGGTCATACACAGAATAAAAACCATGGCTCCTTATCTAAGGACACATTAGGATAAGGTAATTGAACTGAGATAGAAGTAGGTAAAGAGTTAAATAGCATCAAAACACAAATATGAAAGATAATCTAAGACCGGCCATGATGACAACTATAAGAAATGAATGTTTGAAACAGAATAAAACCCACTAAAACCATTAGCAAGCATGGCAACGATAAGAAGACTGAGGTAGAGCCCGCACAGAATTCCTGATGAAGTTACCTTGGTTTGTTCTGTCAAATTCTGCAACTACTCTTTCCTGCCTCCTCTGGTGTTAATGCTGTTCTAGATGCTTCTGCTTCCTTTAACAATCTCCACAATGCCCTTCTACCCCTTCCCTGTGCTCCTCACACTTCCTGTGGGGCCCTTGGAGTGCCCAGGACTTCCAACCTTCTGCCTTCCTCTGGAGCTGCTGCCCACACCCTTCATACCTCAAAGCTTTCTGCCATGTTGTCTCTCTTGAGTGTTCAAGGGACATAGATTTTTGTAGATGCTCTGTTGCCAATGGTCAGTGAAACCACACTTTTTGAAATGTTTATTTTAATAAATGCCAGTGATTCTGTTTCTGTAGCATTTGGCTAACAGCTTCCTAATCAAGTAGTTAGGGTGGGTAGTTAAACTGCCTAACTGTTCTCCAGTCAGATTCTCTCTCTCTCTCTCAGTAATGCCCATTTGATAAAATGTGGAGGATTATCTTTGGGAGGAGGAGGGAAGAGTACTCAACAAGTCTGCCTAATGACTTCTTATTTGGTATAAGGTGAGTGGGAGGCTAAGCTCTCTTGCACCAAATCTTCATGTGTATCCTGGAGCTTTGGGGGAGGTCACCAGTGGCCTGTGGGAAATCTGGGTGAACTATCAGCAGGGAACCATGGTTCGCACACACATCCATTGGCGACTTTCCAGGCAGGTGCAAATGCATTTGGTAAGGGTTGTGCAGAATTCTTCCTTTCTCTAGTCACTAAGTGGGGACCCTTTTTCTGGGGGGTTACTAGATTTCCCTAAAAAGAACAATTTATTTGCTATTGGGAGCAATGAACTTCTTTGTCTAATATTAAATGTGAAAACCAGGGTGATTGTTTTAGTTTTCTTTACCAGTTACTAACCTGATAAAGAAGGTCTATTGCACCAGCTGAGAACAGGTGGGCAGAGAGATTGGACATGCTCAACATAACAATACTTCTCTTTTCCTGCAGTGTATCTGTACTGAGACAAAAATCTTTGGTTATGTGTGTAGACAGATATGTCTACACTGCAACCATGGTACATTTATGTCTTTATATGTCTGCACTTGACATAAAAATGAAACATCGCTAATGTGTAAGCAAACCACTGAAAGAAATCCACTGAGTGTCAGTGTGTACTTAGAAAATTATGAGTTGGTGGACTTATTCTGTGAACCCATTATGCTGGTATGGAGAAACATAGACCACACTTTGTTATAAGCAACCTAAAAGAATAACAAATAAGGGGCTAGAGTGGTGGCTCAGCAGTTTCGGCGCTTGCCTGGCATGCACGAGAACCCAGGTTCGAACCCCAGTACCACATACACAACCAAGTGTTGGAGCAACGAAAGCCACACGAAAAATGAAATAAAATTGATTTCTCTCTCTAAAAAAACAAGAGTAACAAAAAAGTACACCAATTGCTACTCCTTTCCCTAGTCAGGAGGTGAAACTATTAAATTGCCAAGAGAACACAGACACACAGGTACACACATGCACACACACACGTACACTACATATCACATACATTAATTGCTGTGGAAGAAAAGACTTAACAAGTGCAGATCTAAAAGGAATATTTGGGGAATTTATATCTTGGAATATAATGACCTTGAGCAATTTCTTTGATCTCTCAGCTTTCTCATTGTATAATTGTGATAATAATACCTCCATACAGAGGGAACCCAGTTCCTGACGCATATCTAAGGCACTCAATAAGTGTTAGTTTTTGTAATTATTATCAACTTCATAAATTATTCTTTTAGGCAGCAATTCAAATATCCTAGTAGTTTCTGATGAAGTATTTCAGGATTCAGTTTAAATTTTATATTTTGTGACATTACCTTACTCCTTTAGGAATGTAGGGTATTTTATGGTATAGATTGCTTTAATATACAATTGAGAATACAAGTCAACAGTCCTCTGATACAAACAGGAAGCTGAGATTTTAGATTTTCTTCATTGAAAGAATGATTTAGTTTATATAGATGCTTGATTATTATTTGATTTTGAGAACACAGTTTGTTTTCATAATGGAAATCTAAAGGAAATATGAATTATTTTCTGAAAAATTTGTTGGAGACATTTTTCTGGAATGGACCTATTGAATGAAATAAGGAATCCCAACTGCTGCATCCTCATTCTCTACCCTAATGTTCACCATGAAATCCTAGTTTTTCAATAGGTCTGTGCGTATGCTTTGCACCATTCTCCTTCTAAAATGCTACAAAGCTGTCAACCCCACATTTCAACGCTACTATATATAACAACTTTACATAAGAGAATAGAAGCTGGCCATTTTTAGAAAATGCAGGTGCCATGTAAGCCTCTTTCTGAAAGAAATGAACTTAGCTCCGTTTCCTTTGAAGGATTGTAGAATTGAAACTGAAAACTTTATTAATGCCATTGTCTCCTTGTATCAGCAGGTTCCAGAGAGATTCCTGGAAGTTGCGCAGATCACATTACGGGAGTTTTTCAATGCCATTATCGCAGGCAAAGATGTTGATCCTTCCTGGAAGAAGGCCATATACAAGGTCATCTGCAAGCTGGATAGTGAAGTCCCTGAGATATTCAAATCCCCAAACTGCCTACAAGAGCTGCTTCATGAGTAAAAACTTCAACAACTCTTTTTGAATGTATGAATAGTAGCAGTCCCTTTCGGATGTCCAACTTATATGTGTCTGGGTTTTGATTTCATATATATGTGTATGGGAGGCATAGATATGTTATGAAATCAGCTGGTAATTCCTCCTCATCACCTTTCTCTCATTTCCTCTTGTTTTCCATTATGAGAGAATGGTTATTTTCCTTCCGCCTTTAATTTACTTTTGCCCAAGGCCCTTAACATTTGGAGACTTAACATAGGGTTACTTTTCAGGGAAAAAGAATGTTGGCATGTGTAAAGTCTATATTAGCAGGAAGGGCATTTGTGAAAGATGCATCCTCTTGATGGGTGGCTCATTGCAAATGGCGGTTGGAGAGGTTAAACCAGGACACAGCACTGCTCTGCTGACGGTGGTGTGTCTCTTGTTTTTAACTGTTAAGATGGTCTGGAAATCCAATGAAACCACTTCATACTCTTCATATTTTGTTTGATTTGAATTCATTAAGTAGTTTTTTCTTATATGTTCAAAAATAACGCCAATGATAAATGAGCAGCTCACTTCTCAGAAATACTGCAAAAGGCCAAATTAGAAAAGAAAAGTACTCACTGTCAATCCTTCCTATAAGAAATGGCAAGCATCCCCAAACCAGTACCAGTTTTTAATAGAAGCAAAGCATTTTTGTGCAAATCTAACTCTTTCAAGACTGGAATCACTCATGATCTTTTATCCCCCTCTGTAAACTTTGTGATGGCTACTTCACAATAAGTGAGCTTAGATCACTCTTCATAAAGAAAAGCCCTCTAATTTGTTATTGTTTTCTATTTATTTCACTTCAGATATTAAAAGGCACATAAGTTTCAAATCTATTCTTTGCTTGACTTTGTTTATATGCTTAAAAGGATTATTATTTGTTTAATCAGCTCTTTTTTTTTTCTAAAACATTATTTTCTCAATACGTTTTTCAGTAAGGAATAAAGGAAATCCAAATTGAGCATAAAATCCTTGCCTACACTACAGGTTTGTTGACAGCTGTCAGCTGACTTGGTCTTTGCCTCCTAAGAGGAGGACATGTGAGAATGACCTGTTTCCATATATACAGCTCCACACTACCCTGATGGGTATTCAAAGTGGGGATAGTTTAAGTGTGTTTTTCATTTTAGGTATAATGTTTTAAAGCAATTGATAATGTCTCTTCTAATTCAGAAGCTAGGATTGACCAAAATGTGAGAGTAGTTATTTAGCATAGGAAAATCTGGGGTTAACCCAAAAGACACAATTTCAGCACACCTAAGAAAGCTAGCTGCTACTTTAAGCTTTCTTCAATGATTCTCCTCTTTTTTTTTTCTTTTCTTTTTTCCAGTTTTTCAATGATGTATAGTGTCCCATACATGCATTTAAAGAAATCTGACAGCATTCACATTTGTTTTCTTAGATGAATTTTTGTGTGTGGATGGAGTAAGAATTCATGGTTCATTCTAATGGCGTTTTCCAGGCCCCTCCTTCCCCTTAGATAATTTGATATACACCTCCTAAAATGACACAGTAACAAATCTGGTATTTAAAACATACAGAACATAAATGCCATCATTCCCTTAAGTTTTAGAAAAATTACATTTGACTTTGGAGACTGCAGGTTGACCCATGTGACTGACTAGCTAACCCGATCGCTGTAATTTTACATCATTTATAAATTCTGCTGATGGACAGGAATGTATGAACACAATTATTGTCAGCACAAAGCCTTAAAACCTGCTGACTTTAAATTAAGTGGTGCAGTCCTGTGATGCCCAGCATCATTTGGAAGACTAACAGGCCCACACAGTGTGAGCAGAGAGCACAGCTTTTGGGGGCTGGCGCAGCAACCCTTTTGCTCAGCACCCGCAGCTGCGCACATCTATCTCCTAGCTCACACCCTCCCACACGGTGCACACAGAATCATTAGGATCCAATTTGTTATTTTTCTGGCTTGCTTAAAAAGAAAAAAAAAAAACCAAAATTTGGATAATCATTATATTGGAATAAAATGCTAGGGGAAAAATAAAAGGAATTCGTTCAGCACAAGTAGGAAGTCTTCTCAAACGTGGTCACACTCTTTTTGACTTGCCTCATTTGGAAGAGTCTGACATTCACTGTTTATGTCAGTACACAACTGGGTCTTCGCTGTCCTGCGTAATTTGTACCAGTGTTGTGTCGCCCTTTGCAAAGAGAAGAGCAAAGCTGCAGTGTGTTCACCTGGGTAGACAGATTGCCAGGCATCAGTCTAGGGCAAATGAAGTACTGATTCCAGACTTATTTGGATTTTTGGTATTATTTTCCCCTGCCTTTTTGATTTAAATAGACAAATGAAGTGAAAGTGTTGTGTTCACAACCTTGTGTGGATGCACTTACCTACTGGAATATCCTCTCAGTATTCACTGAGATGTAGAAATTATTGCAGTAAAAACTGTAGCTTGAGGATAAACTGAAAGTAGAACTCTATCCCTGCTTTCAGGTGGTTTTCCTGCTTTTACAATCAGAGAATCTTGTGCCTCCCAGTGCATTGGAAAATGACAAAATCCTATCTCTCAAAAACTCCTATTGAACAGTTTGTTTAAAAATAAAAATTAAAAAAAAAATCACCATCTTTCAAATCTTGGCTGAACTCACCTTGTGAAAATTGGGTCCATGGGGGAAAAGTTAACTTTCCACGGTGGGAGGTTGAAGAATGAGGGACACTTTACGTAGGAGAAAGAAAAAAAGAAGTCTAAAGTCCATGTCGAAATTCCACATTATCACTTCTTTTCTGCTAATTCTGAATTAGTTTTGAGTGTACACTTGAGGTTATAGTCTGTGCCTAGATCTAAATGCACCAGCGGGGGGATTTTTTAAGAATCCTTCAAAATACCAGTTTTTTCCCACACGTACAATTGTTCTTGTGCCTTCTGTGGCTTTCGATTTCATCTTTTTGACTTTATTTCCAATTACTACAGCTGCAATAAACACTAGATTTTTTTTTTCTGGCTGTTTGACGTAACGTTGATAGCTATGCATATTTTGTGTCTTTTTAAAACAAAGCGGGAGAATACGTTTTTGAAGAAGAGAATTTTTAGAACAGTTTGATACCGCAAATTATTTTTTTCCTCAATTGTTTGAGCAGCATTCGAGTTTTGAAAATTCTTGTAGAAGCCAATTTTTTGTAACTGTGGTGCAAATCTTGTGTTTTCTTAGCCTAATGAAAAGTAGTATAGAAGCAATATTTCATACCATGTGCTATGTATGTGTGTGTGGATGTGTGAACATAAAAACACATACGCACATATACACACATGTAAAAAATATACATATATATATGCGTGTGAAGTGGAAAGCTTCCCTTTTCCTATCTAGATTTAAGAACCTATTTTAGACATTTGTTATGTTTTGTGAAAAGAATGTTCTATTTGCAACAACAAAACATTTAATTCTTACTGTCTCTGGCTGTTTAAAGAGGATGTCTCACATTAAATGGTAAAACATGTGGAAGATGTTAGAATGTAGTAATTATTTAAGTAAATGTTCACCCACATACTCCTGAAGTTTGCTTTGTGCCTCCTAGTATTATTTAATTAAAGTGTTTTATGTTTGCAGAATCTTTGTTACTGTACTAGAGATGTGGGTGAATACAATTTAAAAAAAATTTAAAGCAACAAACAGAAAAAGCAAAATGGAAACACTAAAGCAAGAGGGGAACTTTTATAAAGCAATGTAAATATTTAACCTCATGGCTGTTGTTATGTAAGACATGAGATTTTAATAAATAACTACATTCTCACAACATCTGTTGAATCTATTAGGAACACTACAATGACTGTATAGACAGTTGAAAGCATTCTTGAAAATCCTGCTCTCTCCTTTTAAAAGATAACAGTCTCTTTTATCAGATGTCAAGGGCAAGGGTAATGCAGTTTCTGTAAATTTATGAAGTTTCTTTTCTATGTACATGAAGACATTTAGTAAGTAAACCCGCTCCCCCATACACACACACACACACACACACACACACACACACACACAAGAAGGTTAATATTGAACCTTTAAAGTTTTGGGGGTTTTCAAAATATGATACCCCCCAGAAGCAGTCATAAATACATCGAAGAAGAAGTGGTTTACAGACTCCCCTGAATGAAGCAGTGTATATGTAAGGACAGTGCAAAATCTTTGCCATGTATATTATAGAGTATTCATTGGTGTGAATAGTACAAATGTTTCCTTCGGTACAAACTCTGTGTTTGCAAATTCCAAGAAGCATTGTTTTCAAAAAGCTCCCCTTAAAAAAAATGTAACTGATTGATATGAGTAAGCAGTTACTGTTTTGCACTTAAATGTTACGTTGAAGGAAATGCAGTTTTGTTTTCTGTAAATCTGTTGGTTGTGAACCATCTATAAAAAACTCAAAATGCTCATACTCAGAGCTGGGATCAAAACTGGTATTTAAGCTTTGCATCTTCTTATAATTATCCTTCTAAGAATATAACAGAATGTGGAAGCATGTGGACTTTGAATCTTTTCAACTGAGCCCTCTCTCAAATTAGGCACCCCCTAAAAATGCACAAATATGAGCAGAAAAGGCAAACAGGCTGGCCTTACTTTGTGAAAATATATTCATTCTGTATTCTTTAAATATTCAACTCCTCCATATAGGGGGGTAAAGCATTTTAAAATTGTATATTACCACTTCAAATTTAGAACTAGACAAAAAAAAAATGTATTTGGGGCTGGTCTCAGCACTACCTAGAAGAATCAAAGGTCGTGGCTTCCCCCAATATTGTCCCAGCCATTCCCATGTGTATATAGTATAAACCGTGACAAAACACTGCCTTTATATTATTTAGCAATATGTTGTAAATAGCATTATGAAGCTCTTTTCTTTTGTAATAAAGACCCTTTGATTTGAATATAGTACAATAACTGAACTGATAAAGTCAATTTTTGATTTTTTTTTAGCTAGAGGCAATTTCAATTGTGGATTTTTGTTATTGTCTATTGTTCTGAAGACTTTGCATAATTTATTGGTTTAATTTATCCTAATTTATTTGATGAAGGTGTACAATTTTGTATTACCAAGGATGTACTGTAATATTAATTGATATGATAAAAATGAGACTCCCTGTCCATATTAAAAAGAAAATAAAAAGGTGCAGTAGACAATTGATTTTAAAGTAAAAGTAAAAAAATTTAGTTTGGCAGCTACTAAATTTTAAAACAGGAAAAAAAATAAGTTGCTGTGGGGAGGGTGGGAAGGGGCTTTTACTTTGCGTGTTTTAAGCTTTTGTATACTCTCCGAACTTTTACCTTTTGCTTTGTACCACTTAAAGGATACAGTAGTCCAATTGCCTTGTGTGCCTTCCATCTTCTCTTAAACTGAATGTATGTGCAGTATATATGCAAGCTTGTGCAAAATAAAATATACATTACAAGCTCAGTGCCGCTTGAGTTTTTTTTATTTGAAATGCATGCATTTTATTTTTGGACCTGTGTCAGATTGTAAGACAGTGGACTGGTTGTGACTGTAATATCAAATATGGGGTTTTCCCTGTGTCACAATTCTTAATTCTGTAATCCCAGCATCAATGCATGCAGCTTCTAGCTCTTTCCTGCAGTAAATGCTCTAAATGGCCAGATGTCGCTCCGAAGCCCCTTCTCTCAGATTCTCTTAGCCCTCAAAACAAAAACTAAAAAAATCTAAAAAAGCTTGTAGCTCAATTGTTAATGTCCAGTGATTCAAAGAACAAGGAAAGATGTTCCTGACAGTCACGAAATGACATGCATTACCTGGAATATGGGGATCCAGCACTTGTATTATATCTACTGTGGTGGAACACAGAACTAAGTAATAATGTAAATTTTCAAAATCTTCCTAAAATGATCCTCTAGACAGTATTGACAGCATGTTTCATACTAAGAATATTGATTGTAAGGCTTTAGAAGGTTTCATAGGTAAATATTCTACTTTGTTTTAAAATCATGTCTCCTTGCTTGGTTTAGAGATGGTTTGAGTGTGTCCCCCAGAGTTTCACATGCTAGAAACTTTGTCCTGAGTATGGTGGTGGTGAGAGGCAGTGGACACTTGAAGAGATGGGGTCTAGTGCAAAGTAATTAGGTTATTGGGGGAACCGTCCCAGGAAAGGGTTAATGTAATTCACTCTGGACCTTGGTTACTTCCTGCAAGAGCCAGATTAAAAAAGAGCAAGGTTGGTTCCTGAATCTTTCTGTCTTCCTTCCCTGCCATGTGATCTCTTCCTCCCACAGATAATCCTGCCACTATGGTGCCATCTAATAAGAGGCCCTCACAGGGACTGAACCCATGAGTCTACCATCTTGAACTTTTAGCTTCCAAACTATGAGCTAAATAAGCCTCTTTTCTTTTAAAGTATTTTGTCATGGTACTGAAAAGGGACTGAATCCTCGCATCAGGAATAAAAATCAGCAGAAATCATTTGCCTATTTAGGATTTACATTACAATCCACCATTCACTACAGATTTAGCAGCCTTCTGTTTACATGTGCTACCGGAAAGTATCTTATTCGCTCAGATTTCCTCTTTTGCATTCACCTAAATGATGAGAGCTTTTATTTTGACCCTAATGACATAAGGGTGCTTTGAATCGATGCAAGATCAAAATTTTGTTAAATGATACTGGCCTCTTTCCATTTATAATTCTTTTTCTAACACCAGCACAAACTTAAATTCTAGTCTTCCCAACTAAATTGTACAAAGTAACATGCGTATGTCCGTCTGTGCCAAAATATTTCTGATTAGAGCAAAAAGAATGCCCCCACCCTCCAACTTCTCTTTTTGGAAAAAAGAGGCATTTTGCAATTATGTAGTGACTCTTCCATCCTCGCGTACTTATTTAACACTGATCTGCTTTAAACCAGATTAGACAAGCCACATTCTAACCCAAAACATTAAGTAGAAATGTTTTCTGATGGAAGGTTTAGTAAAAATGTAGCTTGAAATCCTTACTTTAGTGACTCTACATTATCCAATGACTTTGGTCTAGAATAACATGTACCCCTATTCATAACCCGGATCTTATCTGAACCCTGATTACAAACTTTCCCCCACATGTCTTAAGGGGTAACAGTACCCATTTTATAGTGAAACATAAACTTCGTAAGCTAACAGTAAAATGGGCTTTATTCATTTCATCTTCATTAAAGCAATCAAAATGATTTACAAGTTTTTCTTTAAAACTAATACAAAATTCTGCCCACACTCATTTAGGGACACATACTGAGATGAGAAATTCACATGACCCTGAATATAAGTCGTAGAAACACATGAAATATTTGCCATACATTGCCAAATTCCAGAATCTATAAACATTCTTGTTCTCTAAAAACCATAGAACACAGAATCAGTATATACAAAGGCAAACAGCAGTCACAATTTTATAAAACAGTTGGTAGAGAAGTTAGCAAAACTATGAAAGACACCAAAGAAGTAAGTGGCGCCATCCCTTCGCCAACAGTGTCACCTTAGGGAGGAAGGGTTTACGCTGGGGTACACACCTAAAGGGCAGCTTTTGAAACTAAAGGAAAAGTTATCAGAGGAATATTGCTCTGGGTATCTGAAGATCTGCCTCCAGTCAATTCAATTTCAATTCTCAAATGTTCCAGGAGAACTTAAATAATTTTAAAGGCTATGGGATTGTTAGATGGTACAACCACTATTTTATTTATTTATTTATTTATTTTTGAGGAGGGGATTTGAATCCGGTAGTTCACGCATGCTAGGTAAGCACTCCAACTTCTGAGCCACCCACTCCAGCCCCTATAACCACTAGTTTTACCTTCACCAAAAAGTTTCTATAAGAAAAAAACAAAAAACAGTTTCTTACAATTCTTTTCTTCTCATGAGAAAGGTGACTCAGGTCAGAGAACAAGGCCAAGGGCAAAATTTTGTAGTTGACTGAGTGTGACTGGACCCTTCTCTAGTCAT
The DNA here is from genome assembly GCA_004027875.1 of Aplodontia rufa. Classification (NCBI taxonomy): domain Eukaryota; kingdom Metazoa; phylum Chordata; class Mammalia; order Rodentia; family Aplodontiidae; genus Aplodontia; species Aplodontia rufa. Next base: position 3,918 of record PVKS010010482.1, on the reverse strand, counting down.
GATCATTCTCCTTTCGATAAGTGTCTTGGCCTTTTGCCAAGCCTTGGGTGCTTGTGACAGAGCAGCCCTCCCCCTGTTCCCAGCCATGAGCTGTCTGGTAAAGTAAACATTTAGATATCAAGGGTTTGATGTGTTTCTCTTCCAGAGGTACATGCTTAAAATGATACGTGGTGTACAGGAATACGTAGGTACTAGAACCATGTCAGGTCCTATGTCACCTGAACACAAGTGATGCCGGCTGAGGTTGAGGGCCTCCCCACCTGGCAGAGGTCGGGTGCTGACTACACCATGCGCCTTATGTGGTCTGTCTAGGTATTGCTGCTCCCAGCCTTCTTTTCCTTCCACTTTTGGGACGTGTTTCCTGTCCAAGGTCAGAGAGTCCTTCTAAACCCTGCATAAGAACTCACAGGGTGACAATTCTCTACCGGTTTACTGTCCTGCTTGTAAAGAAGAATTCCAACCACTAAAGGCATATTACTTAGAAGACCTTGTCTCAAAATAAGAAAATAAAAATGGATGGAGATGTGGCTCAGTGGTTAAAAGCCTGTGGATTCAATTACTAGTAACAAAAAGAAGAAAAGAAAAAGAGAGTGAGAGAGAGAAGGAAATTTTAGAAATATAATTCCCTTGCTATCTAGAGCAATGTGGAATTATGTGTGGGTCACCAGATTGAGACTTCTTTTAGCAAAAGCAACTCTTATCATTCTATTCTGGTATCATAAAGTGTTTATTTAAAAAAACAGATTTCTCTTCTTAAAACAACAATGATTTCATTGGGTGTAACAAAGGGTTTCTACATACAAATATGTGTATTAAGTTAAATACCAAATTCTATCAAAACTTACCTGGTGTTGAAGAAAGGGACTCTCTGCTAAGCAACAACACAACTCAGTACTGTCACTGGGTTAGGCAGGAGATCTTTAAGGATGAATGTGAAAATTAAAATATATAACAATGCTGGGAATGGTGTCGCGTGCCTGTGGTCCCACCTACTAGGGAGGTTGACACAGATGGATCACAAATTAGAAGCCAGCCTAGGTAACTTAGAGAGAGACTTGTCCCAAAATAAAATGATAAAAAAGGACTGAGCGTGGTAGAACACTTACCTAGCATATGCAAGGCCCTGGGTTCATCCCCAGTACTATAAATGAAATAAATTTTAAATATGATAAAATAAAATAGATAATAGCATATGTGAGTTCTGTCAAACTTTCAAAAAAGAAATTATACCATAGAAACAGCACTGAGCCGGACATGTGGTTTGTCCCAAATCATAATTAGTTCTTTTTCTTCTCTACCAGTTGGTGGCTGTTGCCATCTTGCATGTTGCGTCAAGTTGTGATCTAAGACCTACACTCAGACCCATCTCAGCCTCCCAGGATGTTCAAATTTAAAGAACACAAAGGTGTACCAAAAACCCAAAGCTTTTGTCCCACCCTTGCCATTTTCTCAGGCCCTGTCTCCAGCCTTAGGCGTATGGCTGCTGTGACCACACCCTCAGCGGCCATGCTTGGGTTGGGCCCCATGGTAGGAGTGGAGCAGCTTAGAAAGATTAAGGTGCCCTGACACACTGAAACAGAATCACTTAGGCAGCCTCTGTCCTGGCAGAGGGGAGGGTATTATTTGCAAAGCCCCCTGCAGAGTGGCCCAGGTGCTAGCTAGACAAGCACAGGAGATAGCTTGGCAGCCACCCTGGAAAAAATGCCTGTGTCTCTGCAAATAAATCTGCCAGTATAGAAAGCACTGGGTTTTCCCCCCGTGTTTGTGCAAATAGTACCCTGTGCTTTACGGGTATTGGAAATTCCTTGGTGTAAGTATTTCTAGACCCTGAAAAATTGGAGCTATGGATTTCTTGCCATTGTCATTACTCTTGACCTGTTGGGAAATAATTTTAAAAAAATCAATGTTCCTGTTTCCAATTGCTTACAACTGGAAAAATCTTCGGTAAACAGAAAAACAACAACACTGTGTTCCCTAAATTTCCCTCCATAGCTCAGCAGTTGACATCAAGACTGAGCAAAGCCCTAAAGTCTGGCACCGAGTAAGGTAAATGTACAAGCGTCCAAACACTGCCTGGGCGTGTGTATGTGAGCACAGGCATCTACGTCTAACCAAACAAATCAGATGAGCTTATTTATGTCTTGTCTCCACTCAGTATCCAAGAATTTATAGTTAGCACTATGGTTATATACTTAAAAAATCTCAGCAAGGTAGATGAATTTCAAATTTAAAAAAGGAGGAGTAAATAAAAATTTACTCCAAAAGTAAGAAACTCTAACAGAACCAAAGCTATAGAAGAAATTTAAAAACCTGTCCAAAAAACACCCCAAACAAAACAAAATAAACAAAGAAAATCCTCTCTTTCCCCATAGGTACCTGGTCTTTATAGTTTTATGGGTGAATTCAATCAAATATTCAAAAGAGGTCTTATTGTACAACTGGTTCAGATGTGTATTATACACACACACACACACACACACACTCACACACACATACACTCAATTTGTTTAAAAGCTAATATTTGTGAATATAATGCAAAAAATTAAAAATAAAAATAAAATTGAGCCAATTCAGTCCAGTAGTATAGTAAAAAGAATACTAGCTGGATGCAGTGACACATGCCTGTGATCCCAGTGACTTAGGAGGGTAGAACAACAAGTTCAAAGGCAGCCTCAGCAACTTAGTGACGCCCTGAGCAACTTAGAGAACACCTGTCTCAAAACAAAAAAATAAAAACGGGCTGGGGATGTGGCTCAGCGGTTAACAGTGGTTAAGCACCCCTGGGTTCAACCCCTAGTACCAAAAAGAAAATAAAAACAAAAACAAAAAACTACACTGCAAATAAGTAGGTTCAGACTGACAGGAAGGAAGATGTGGATTTACTCCTACGTTAAAGTTTCATTTGGTTTCTCTACCTTTAAATGACAAAGAAAGCAAGTATGTCTTATTGTGGCTGTCGACCGCCTCGTGCACTGTTTACTATGGATTTTCCCTTTGTCGAGGGCCATTTCATTTTGCCAGGCTGCCTACTTCACCGTGTCTCATTTTAAAACGTCTCCTTGGAACTCAGTCTTGGAGACACCAGATTTATCTGGTACAGCTATAAGGATTTCCTTCAAAAATTAAACCAGGAAAAAAGAAATCTAGGAAAGCAATTGAAGGTAGATTGTTCATTCTAAATAAAAAGAATCGTGACATTTCATTTTCTGGAATATTGACATAAACACAAAACTATTTCTTTGTATTGTAAGAGGAAAGGACAAAATACCAGACTGAAGAAGTTTGACTTGGGCAGGACGGGCCCTAAGCAGTTTGATAGAAGTTTATGAAAGTTGCCATTATAGGTAACAGGACTCTGCGGCAGAAAAAAAAAATAAGCGAAATGTATTTGCTTATTTTTGACATTTCAATTTCAATAGCTTTAATTTTAATTCAGTCTCCTTTTTCCTCCAATTTGGGCTCCAGAAGAGAAAGAAAACTCACAGTGGTTTCATAGCTGAAACTTGCAGCATTAGACAGCGGAAAAAAGACCTGCTAAGACTTTTGTTTCCCCCTTTCGGGGAGGCAAAAATTTATAAATAGCTGTATCATCCAGAGCTTAAAAAGAAATGTGATAGAAGTTTCTGTCCAACAGACCTGGTAACAAGCGATGTGAGCGAGAACCACCGTTTTGGACAGAAACTTGGCAACACCCATAAGATTTTAAAATGTGCATGTTTAATGGTGTTGGACAAACTGGACAGCCATATGTAGACAACTGAAGCTGGATCCTTATCTGTCACCCTGCACAAAAATTAAATCAAAATGGATCAAAGACCTGGATATTAAACCTACAACTTTAAATTTACTAGAAAAAGAAGTCGGGGAAACACTACACCTTATAGGAGTAGGCCGCTTCTTCCTTAATAGAACTCCTAT
>PVKS010010481.1:0-59979 GCA_004027875.1 Aplodontia rufa | reverse complement strand
AGAAAAAGCAATTCGCCAGTTCATATGGAGTAACAGGAGACCCAGACTAGCCAAAACACTACTCTATAGAAAGGAAGAAATAGGGGGTATTTCAATCCCTGACCTGAAATTATACTACAGAGCCATAGTACTAAAAACAGCTTGGTATTAGTATCAAAACAGAACCGAAGATCAGTGGAACAGAATAGAAGATTCTGAGACAAACCCCCATATCTTTAACTATTTGATATTTAATAAAGGGGGCAAAAGCATAGTCTGGAAGAAAGATAGCCTATTCAACAAATGGTGCTGGACAAACTGGACAGCCATATGTAGACAACTGAAGCTGGATCCTTATCTTTCGCCCTGCACAAAGATTAAATCAAAATGGATCAAAGACCTGAATATTAAGCCTACAACTTTAAACTTACTAGAAAAAGAAATAGGGTTGTCACTACAGCATATAGGACTCCACAGCGCCTTCCTTAACAAAATTCCCATGGCTCAAGCTGTAAATTCAAGAATAAATGAATGGGATGAAATTAAACTAAAAGGTTTCTGCACAGCTAAAGATCTAGTAAAGAGCATCAAGAGAGAACCTACAGAATGGGAGAAAACCTTTGCCTGCCACACCTTGGACAGAGGGCTACTATCCAGAATATACAGGGAACTAAAGAAACTAAACTCCAAAATCACAAATAATCCAATCAATAAATGGGCTAAAGAACTCAAAAGGAACTTCTCTGCAGTGGAAGTCCAGAAAGCCCATAAATATATGAGAAAATGCTCTACATCATTAGCTATATGGGAAATGCAAATGAAAACTTCAATGAGATACCACCTCACTCCTGTTAGAGTGGCAAAAATGCAAAATACAAACAACGACAGATGCTGGAGGGGCTGTGGGAAAAGAGGAACACTGTCACATTGCTGGTGGGACTACAAACTGGTTCAGCCACTCTGGAAAGCAGTGTGGAGAATCCTCAAAAAATTAAGGATGGAACCACCTTACGACCCAGCTATCCCACTCCTGGGTATTTTCCCAAAAGAGTTAGAATCAGCATATTATAGTGATGTGGCTTCATCAATGTTTATAGCAGCTCAATTTACCATAACTAGACTATGGAATCAACCCAGATGCCCCTCACTCGACGAGTGGATACAAAAACTATGATACATATATACAATGGAATACTACTCGGCCATTAGAAAAGATGATATTATGGCTTTTTATATCAAATGGATGGAGATGGAAAGAATTATGCTAAGTGAAGTATCCCAATCTCAGAGACTCAAGGGCCGAATGGTTTCTCTCATCTGTGGAAGCTAGAATACATGGGGAAGCAGTAGGTTAAACGGCTAAATTAATAATAACCTCAAATTGTATGATTGTCAGCGTAATAGGGGGATGGCTCCCTAGGATACTTGGAGGCGTAGGGAGAGGGAGGTGGGGGAGGGTATTTGAAGATCTCCTAGGATACTGGAGAGTGGGAATATAGGGGAACCATCTCAGAAACAGATGTTATTCCTCCACGATATACCCATTTTATGCAAGAGTTCTTCTGGGGGAAACTGCAACAGGTGAAACCCAAGGTTGTCATCCATACTTTGGCATTACCCCTGGATAACTATGTATATATACATTGGTTATTGACGGTTTCATAATGTTTCTCTCTCCTTTGTATCTCTGTATACTCTTAATAAAAACAAAACAAAACAAAAAGACTTTCTATTTTCATAATTCACCTGATAGAAACAACTTTTATACTTGTGGACTGTATCTTGTAAGAACATTCTTGAAACTCTGTTGTGTGGGTCATTAGTGGTATGAAAGACATTGAACTTAATGTAAAATGAAAATTTCTGTATATAAATATATTTTAGTAATATTCTCTCTCTAGTTTTCATCTTGGTCTCTCACTATTCAGGAGCTAAGATCTTAATGGATATCATAAATCCCACAGCACAGCAGCTTTCTTTAAATTCATGTGATATAGAATTTATTATAGAATTGTAGTTCTTGAGCACAAAGCTTTTTTTGCCCCCAAGAACACCTCTTAGCACTGATTCCTAAGACTCTATTTGTGAAAACATTGCATTAAGCCTTTAACACACAGGGCTTTGGTATGAATTACTTGTTCAAGTGAGTCAGAATGATGCAGAACTGCTGTGTAGACCCCACTGCAAAGAAGGATTTCTGCTCAGCTAAGTGAAATGCAGCCAGCACCCTGCTTCCAGCTGTCAGTTCTAGGAGCAGCTGTGGGAGAGTTCGTGGCTCTTGGAGAGACTTCTTATGGTGACTGAGCAAGGATCAAGTCTTTTAGGCTGAATGTAGAACAATTTTTATGGGCAATACTTGTTCCAGAGCTTCCTTCAATGTTGGCCAAGGATTTTTAGGCCTTTACTGAATTTCAACTTCTTTTTCTTCCCAGTGTTACTTTCTCCTCCTTCTGCTCTAAAGTATTAATCCTCATCTTGCACCCCAGCTTCATCTCAGCATTTGCTTTTTGAGAACTTCTGTGAGAGTTAGAAAGAAGGATTTCTTTGTAAAAAAAAAAAAAAAAAGAAAGAAAGAAAGAAAGAAAGAAAAGAAATGTTCTGAGGCAATTTTCTTTGGAAAAATCTCTTTTAGTGAGAAGTGGAAAGAGAAGGTAAGGTACGGGAGCAGACATTGGGTTAGAGCAGAGAAAACCAAAGAGGTACACTCATGTCAACCTAACACATGGACAGACTGACCATAAAGCAATGGACATCAAGGCAGGAACATTAAAAAGAAGGAATGAAAATGAATGTGCAAGAATAAATATAGTTGTGAGTTAGCTACATTATTTTGGTTGGTTTAATGATAGGTCTAAGCATGCAGGACTCCTCTGGTCTCAGAGCCAAAGACAAAGCCGACCTTAATTTTAAGCAAGACTATAAATTAGGGTCTGGACAAGACTGTCAGTCCACTTCATTTTCTTGTCTAATTTCAAACCTCTGCTGAAATTAAACTCATGGTTTGCTGCAGGAAGTGGTGATGCTGATTCAGCAGAAATATTTTGGGACTGAGATTCACACAGAGATAAACTTGTCAATTCAAGGGAAAATAAAATTGTCTTAAAGCAGTTATCAGGCTAAACTGAATCCTTATTGAAAGATTTAAGCAAGAATGTTATTACAAAATCTGGCCAAGATTAACAAGTATTGTATGAAAATATTATTCAAATGAATACACACAAAATTATATCTAAAAGATATAAAGTGCTACTTTGGCTTTTACATTTTGAATTAGTCACTAATTTTATTTCTCAAGTACATTTGGAGATATTTGGGAATACTGCAGTTTTGATCAAGATATGATCTTGAGAGAAGGGTACATTTTATTTCAACTCTTTGGTGCAGACACATAGTCATTGAGTATACCTTATTGAACCAGAAACTAAACAAATATAACTTTCTTCAAGAAACACAGTAGTAGTATGCAATAAGAATTAGTAGTCTCATTCATACATTATTTCAGTGAACTTTACTTAGTACACCTAATAGACATGATTCAACATGGAAATACCAGAGATCTACAGAGTTTAATTTGTTCACAAATTTTAAAGTTGAATATTCTTTCAAAAAAAACAAACCCAATGAAACTTAATAAAAGTGTCTCTCAGAAAGCTAAACAGATTTTTCACTTTGAATTTACTTTCCATCGCATATTCTAGTTTCCAAGGACATCTGTGGATATCAAGAAAGAGAAATGATTGTTGATGATCTGTAAAAATGTAAGATATCATGCTGCATTGTAATTATTTGTTTTTATTGTCAAATCCAAGTCTGGCTTCAGGAAAGGACTGCCATTTCCCTTTATTGTACAGTGTACAAAGTATCTGTGTTGAGGATTTTGATTATTGTTCTAGGACCTATTTTCTGGTGCATAACTGCTGAGTAGATGTTAAACTATAAGAACACACAGGTGTCTAGAATTTCTTGGAAGAAATAGAATGCTACTCTATTTAGGATGATAGAGACATATTTCCGTTAGCATGTTATTAATGGAGAATGAAGAAGATATCAATAAATTTTTACTGTCTCAATTTACTGTTAGATTTATTATGTACATTATTTCACTATGCTTATCAATTACAGTCAATTAGGTGGCGAACTAAATCGTTTAAGAAAATGGATGCATAATATTCCTAAGACTTTTTAGTTTTGAATTTGTAGATATTTGACTTGAGGTTTAAATTGTGGAGTCTTTGTTATTTCTACTTCATTAAAATCCCTCTATCAATCTGCAGAAAATTGGATTCAATGGATGGAACTCAGTTTTTCTCATTGCTCTGGCCAATGCTCTTCTTCATTAAGTTTACTGAATTTTTAATGATCTTTGGCTTCTATCCAATAGCACAGATGCTTGGCCTGCCAGGTAGAAAACAAAAGATTAGTAAATTAAATATACTGTACTTTGTTGTGTAATCTGTGGGAACAATTAGTAGCAAGTAATCAAACTATTTGTGTCATTTCTTTAGATGCCACAGTAATGACCCATTCTCTGATCAGCCCAAATAATATCAACATAAACAAGGAGCCTGCAACTCCAGTATTTCCACCATTGCTTCCTGGATCTATCCTCATCTCATATGGGCAACACATTTTCCATCATAGACTTAAGATACGGTGAAGGACTCTATGTGTTTGACTCTGAGGATGTTAGTGTAAGCCAGGCTTTTGTCTACTGACAAAAAAATGACTATTTTGTCCCAACATGAGGGAAGACACCTTGCATGAGGCATAGTCTTTGGCCAGCAGTGGCCTACTAACCATACTGTTTCATATACTCTCAGCGCTACTGACACCACTGTTTACACTCTCCATGTTTTAATTTGTTGTCCCAGAAACATCAGCAAACTTCTACCCTACATGGTGTTTCTTGAAACTAATGTGTCATGCTTTTATTTTAAAATCTCCTTTCTTTAGCTCTTCATGATCCACATACCTTAGTAAAGTTTTTTTTTTTTTAATTGAATGTGGCTGTCCCCAGAAATGAATCATCTTCTCAAGGCCCCTTTTGAGTACTTCTTACAAAAAAGACAAAAATACGTAGAACTAATTCTAAAATTTGAGATTATAGGAGGTATAGGAGGTATAATTCCATAGTACAGCATGTGTTTAACACTGTGAGGCCTTTGATTCAGTCTTCTATAGCAAAAAAGGAAAAAACGTTTTCTGAGATTCTATCCTAGTCATCCTTGGGCATAATATCTCTTTTCTTTTCCCTACTGGCAACTTCTGGTCAGTGTGGTTCACACACTGGGTAAAGTCAAAGGGGGTCTGGGGAATTCAAGCTAATTCTGGTTCAGTCACATGGATTCTATTTTTGAACTGACATGAATTTAGATTATGAAAATGGTCACTAAGTTTACTGTACACCAAGTCTCCCAATTGATCGACTGAAGTGGTGGACATAATGTGTTTCTGTAAGTTTGACATAAATTTTGTCTTTTCATTTTTTACGTGACCCTTATGAACAAAGTTCTGGGTTCATGCAAGAGTGGCTGAAGGAAAAGATACGTTATAAATGCTGGAGTGGGATAATAACATTTTTGGTTGGGTGGAGAGAAAAGTATTATGGTGGTATCAGAGGAAGAAAATCTTCAGTCCCCTGGTTGTATGGTGATAAGAGGGACATAATTTTCTTCTGTCTTTGAAGTATTCTAAAGACTTTCTTATTAAGGAAAACACTCTGAAATTAGTTCCCCCAACTACTACATCAAACTCTTCCATTTAGTTGACTCCTGCCCTTTCCTACCAGATGGCTTTGATCATGATTTGATTACCATTGAGGTTTAAATTGTGGAGTCTTTGTTATTTCTACTTCATTAAACTCCCTCTACCTTAATCTTACCTAGAAAACTATCAGATACTGCGTAATATAGCCTTTGCTCTTGTACCTTCCATGTAAAACCAACCATCAATACCTTCCAATATCTTTCTAACAATCGCCATAACTATTATTTATTTTTTCATTATATGGACAAATGCCCCCAGTGTGTAACATGGACAAACAGAAAAGGTGAACTGGTTCACTTCAGGAAGTCCCATCTCAAAGCAAGACTTTGTCATACATATTTGAAGTAAAATGGTAACTGTATGCTCTACCAGCTCTGCAATGAAGTCTACATCAATCTGGGCATCCTGTTGATGTAAATCTCACTTAAGTTCTCAATAATTGTAAAAGTACCTTCTTTGTCCCAAGGCCATGTACAATCCTGATACCATACTTCATTTTTTGAAGCCAGGCATTAATTTTCTGTCCTTAAAAAAAAAACCTGGTGATTTATACATTACTGAAGGATATAAAAGACTTTTACCCATGAAAGAAATAGCAGTAGATTATGTAACCTTTGGGTGACTACAGAGGTCTTCCCAAAATAGTGTTACCATTGATGATTCAGAGGAGCATCTCAAGGAAAAATTGACTTGATATCTTTCCTATGATTAGAGTCATCCAAGTAGAAATGATGTTATGAAGTTTATTTCTGACTTTGGCTAATATGATACCACCTTGACCCTGAAAGTCATTGAAGTCAGTGTCAACTCACTGTCCTAGAATGTTTTATGAATGATAAAATTGCCCTAAGCATTCTTGCATGAGACTGCAGACTCGGTGTAATTATTAATACAAATTGCTGTACTTGGATTAATGTCTCAGGGAAAGTGAAAAGGTCAACATAGGAACTTAGAGTGAAAGTCACCTAGCTTTTTAATATAGACCCTTATGGTTTATAGGATATTCAGCTGATTGAGTACAGGACTCTTGAGCCATGTTTTGAGGTCACTGCTGCAGGTTAATCTCATACTCTTGCTTATTCCTATTGTTAATATCCTTAATTAGATGTTATATTACAAAAAATTGTACAAATATCATCATAGACTTTACTAGTTGTATTAATCAGAGTGGCCATTGGGAGACAAGGATCTGGTACAGAGTCCATTCTGCTTATGCTGTGAGCCAAGGCACTGATAGTTGTTACTACCATCTTTCTAAGAATGCTCTTAAAGTGAGTAACACTAAAAAATAACAATAGTGCTTCCCTCTGCAGCAAAGGGCTTTTTTTCCTTAAAAAATTAGTCTCCTTCTGGACCAAAGAATTACGTGCTTCCTGCCTGTACAAAATGTTTGGGTTCCTTAAGCTCACAGCACAATGTGAGTCATCTTGCCTACATTATGTGACCCTGTAGGAATTGTGGGAAGATTCAGCATAGAAAAATACTGATTCCCCTTAGAATGGCAGCACAAAAACATTAAAAGATTTCCCTCTAGACCATGAAAAAAATGGGTATTAGTTTGGAAATATTAATTCCCCTTACATATAACTACAGAGGGCTAAGTTATTTTGCAGCTAGAGATTGGAGGCCCGATTTTATATGGACTCCAATTATAAAAATGAATCCTTTTGAGAAAGGAGATATACCCCACCAACCTCCTGTGATGGTCACAATGTAAAGAAAAGGATGCAGCTAGTAAAGGTGGTTTAAGCAGAGCATGTGCTAAGGGATGGAAAAATGAATGTGCACACCTAAGTAGATTAACAAAGTCAATAATAAGTGAACCAATAAGGCAGATTGCCAGAATTTAAATGAATGAATTTTATGGAAGAAAATTTTAAGTTAGGTAATTTTAAAAAATGAAATTTTTACATTTGAGGCTTTTATCTACACACATAAATCACTATAGTGATTTGATTATTATATTCTGTGTATATATATATATATATACATTTAAATGTATATTTAAATGCTATATGGTATGCTGTAAAATTGTAAAACTAAAATTTAAACATTAAATAAATAAGTAAATGTCTACATATATATAAAACAAAGAAGCAACACTGCTTTGCAGAATATCATGAAATAAGTGACCATGGCGCACAATGAAGATTGTTGGTCTAGAACAATTTAGGAAAACAGCAGTCCTACCTGATATTTTAATAAGAATAATTATATTAATTATATTTGTTGATGGTCATCCTGACTGTTGAAAGAGTAGACACTGGAAATTAGAACTACTGAAAAATATATTGAGGGGCTTAGCAGTTTCGGTTCTTGCCTGGCAAGCACGAGGACCCGGGTTCAAACCCCAGCACCACGTACACAACTCAGTGTTGGAGCCATGTGAAAAACTAAATAAGGTTGTTTCTCTCTTTCTCTGTCTCTCTCACTGTCCCTCTCTCTTTAAAAAATATATGTATATTGAGTTCATAGTATATAGTTACACAAAATTCATGTAGATTTCTTTATTTTCAGTAAATCTGTTTTTATCGTCATAATGATGAAAACCAAAAAGTAATTTCAGTAAAAACCATGTGTTAGTATTTCATGACTAAAATGATGCAATGAGCAAAGCAAAAGGTGTCTCACATGGACTCATTGTTTGCTTTTTAATCAATTGATATATTCTTTGATGTCGGTCAACTCAAATATTCAGTATGAAGAATATTGGAAGAATAATGAAATGCCTCTGTCAGGTCTATTCTGCTCTGACTTCCCTGGTGAGGGAAAAACTTTCATGAAAATTTAGCATTTGGGCTGAGACTTGAGGTGGCTATGCAAAAAAGAGACACATTCTGAACAGCAGGAAAATCTAGTACACTAGCCCAGGGACTGGCTTTCTAAATGTGCTACAACTTTTTTTCTTGCTTGATAGTGATAATGGGACTGTTGAAATGATAGTGATAACTTGGACTACTGAAATGGTCCATTATTAATTATGATATTCATCAGAGGTATGCTACTTTCCTAAAAATATTTTTTATATATTCTGTACTATTTTTCTAGAGTTATCAGGGTAAATATATTAAATTCTATATGTAAGTTCATTTTGGAGTTAGATGCTTACATTAAAAATGTATTCACATTTTCAGTAAATTTTATTTGCTTAAAGATAATATTGAGCCACTTTCCCACTTATTTCTCCCATAAAAATGCTATGCCTCTTATTTTCACCCATTGGATGAATGGATGGATGGATGGATAAATGGACAGATAAGTTCAATGTAGCATGGAAACATTACTGGATTCACAGTAGGAATAAAAGAGGAATTTCTGAAATTTCAGCCATTTCATAGTTGCCCAATTTCAAATTGTTATTTCACCTCTCTAAGGTAATATTAGCCTCTTTTATTCACCTTTCAGTGTCACTATAAAGACAAAACTATATAATGTACAAAAAAGCATTCAGTATCCAAAGTGCTATATAAATGTATGGGAGGATCATGAACCAATAAAAGAGATAGCATAACCTCTTTTTGCCTAAAAACTAATTTGGATGGATTTTTTCAGCATTTCCTTAACCTTTCCTTGACTTAGGAATGCTTCTTTGAAATTAATTTTATAAAGATAACTTTCACCTGATGTTTTCTGTAGTATTGTATTGTTTTCGATAGTGTAAACACTAGTCATCACCATCAAATAAGGTTTTCTCAAATTTTTGGAAAAAATGTCACTTGACATTTACATGAATGATAATATTTACCCACTTCCAAACCATCAAATAAAAATGAAGAGTACCTAATAATTGGTCTATTGCCTTCATGGACACTGTCATCCATCCTAATATTTACAAGTATGGCATTTATTTAGTATATGAATACTTTGCTATCATATTCAGAGAAGTATTTCAGTGCACATATAACTGAACATGGAACAAATTATTTCCTGAAAATATAAAAGAACAATTTTAATTTCCATTTTATACATTCAAAATAAAGTATGACTAAAGAAACTCTATACACATTTTCTACTTACTCTGAATGAAGTTGCAGTGAAAACAACCTTGTCTTTTTGCAAACATGCACAACATAAGTTATTGCAAGTTAAATGCATTGATTGGAATAAACTTAATAGGTTTTCTTCAGGCTATTCAGCATTGATTAATTGTTTTTCATGGATAGTCAGAAAAATGATGAGATTGCAACAACTGCATAATTCAGAGAAGATGCCTTTGGTGGGAAAAGAAGCAATGGAAATCTTCCTCTATAACAATAATAATGAACTATGTCCATTGCTAAGAAAGAAATACAAGTTGAAAAGATATTTGAGAAGAATATTGTGTTTTAAAATGTAGTGACATTTGAAGTTGTTACTTTGGGTAACAGAAATATTTTGGATACTCTTTTTCTATCAATAAGGTAATGTAATTTTGCCTGACCCTAACATGATGATCAACATCATTACAATATCATCATTATCATCATCACAACAACAAAAACAGCAAACACTATACATGAAAAGATGGTCTATCTTTCCCTCAATAGTTAATGTTTTTTCTATATTGTTACATAACTTTGGAAAACAAGTATTGTCCTCAATATAAAGAAAAAAAATTATATAGAAGAGTTTATTTAAGTAAATTATATACAACTTAATGTATTTCAAACCTAGAAACGAATATGCATCTTAATTTGGCCTTGCTTCTTATGTGTCATTCTTTTTAGTACACTATGCAGTCCATTATGTTGAAAGTAGTTTAACTTCCCATCTTTAGTAAGATAATAGCTGAAAAATAAATTCTCACTAATATTGCAGGGATAAAGGTCACTTAAAGTACGTAATTAATATTCCCAAACATGATCATTGGTACTGGAATGGAAAAGAGTCCATTTTTTGTGATCTGGCTAAAGTGTATATCTTAGTTATCGAAAAGAGATTGGTCAGTTGAAAATTGTGCAAAGAGAGATCATGAGAGTTCCATGGAACTAGACTTTCTTATTCCTGTCTTTTTATAAAGTATATTTTATTTCTAATTCATAAGTAATAATTATACTTGTTTATGGGATACAGTGTAATGTTTTGATACATGTATATATTACACAGTGATTAAATCAGGGAAATTAGTGTATCATCTCTAATATTTATCATATTTTTGTAATGAGAACATTCAAACTTCTCTCTTCTATTTTGAAATATACAAACCACATTGCTAATTTTAAATTTACTACTTTGTATTCATTGACCAAACTCGTTTTCTTACATAGTTATTTGTGGCCACCATTGATAAGTAGTTCACTATCCCATGATAAAAAAACACTAAAATCACATTTACCCATTAATTTGTTAAATAATTTATTCATTAGTCTCATATTATTTTGATGCTGGAGAATTAATAGTGAACTACATCCCCTGTGGGACATATATTATTTTAGTATATGGTACTTTGAGATCATGTGTAAGCATGTGACAGATTAATAAAGCTATTTAGGTATCTACAAATATTTGAATGAGATCTGAAGGACCAATAGGTGATCTTGCATAAGTGATGGTGGTAAAGGAAAAACTTTCTGGGAATAGAACATGTTGTACGTGAAGGTCACATGTTAGGCATTATCAGATATTTAGTAATTGAAAGAAGGCCTGTGTGACAGACCTTGTAGAATAACCTGGAAGTTATGGTATGAGATATGAAATACATTCATCCAAGAGTAATTATAAATTATCCAAATACTCTGAATGTGAAAAGAGTGGAAGGATTAGATCTTTGTTTCAAAAAGATTATTCTGCTTGGAAATGTGAACAGTGACGGAGGTAGACAATGAGAAAGCAGTCAAACTGCCTGTGATAGCTGGAGTTGGAACATTTTGGAGGAAGAAATCAATTTTTTGGTTTTTATTTCCATTTTATTTGACATGGGAAAATTGTATATGTTTATGAGGTATCTTGATTATACTTTGTGTAAAGGAGGTAAGCATGCCTGTCTCCTCAAATGTCAATCATTTTTGTGGCAAAATCATTAAAAACTATTTCTTCCAGATTTTATAAAATATAATGCACATTATTATTGTTCATAGTCATCTTGCCTTGCAATAATAGAACATCAAAACTTATTTTTCTTACCAAATTCTAACAGACTCCACCTGCCAGTCTTTACCCATCCTGCCTTTCTAAGTATATTCAACTTAGCCCAATATTTGAGCAGTCTTTGCAGCCTCACAGTTTATACACAGAGCATTAATTTGTTAAGGTATTTTTCTCTTTTTGCTTCTGAACATTGAACCCAGGAGTGCTTTATCACTGACCTACACACAGAGGTCCTTTTCAGTTTTTTTATTTTGAGATGGGCTAAATTTTGAAAATCTCAGCATGTTACCCCAGCTTGCCTTGACCTTGTGATTCTTCTACCTCAACCTCTCAAATTACTGAGATTATAGGTGTGCACCACTATGCTTGGCTTAGAGTATTAATCAGCTTGGACTTTACTTAGTTTCACTGAGAAAATGGTCCCCTGAGGATAATCAATATTTACAGTGTATTAGATACACTACATTAGGTATTTTGAAGTATTATTGCAATATTTGAAGTGAAAGATATTTCAAACTAATGATTGACAAGTGATCTGCTAAAGGAAGCAGTATTTTAATAGAAGCATTCTGCATAATGTAAATCAGTGTTAGCAGGAAAATATCTGTTAGATATATGAAAAACTGTATTTGGGCTTCAAGAATCAATATTAATGAATAAGTTTGGCTGAATAAAGAGCTTGAAGTAAAATAGACAAACTTTACTGATTAAGAGGAAAACACTTGGGTTCCACCACAGATAGAATAATTCAGCAGAAAATAATGTGTATTCAGCAGTACTATTATTTTCTACATGAGTGTGACAAGCGACAGGTTTAATGGATTGTTTTTCCATGTCCTATGGATATAGATTCTAGGAATTTTTAAAAAGTAAGCAGAAAAAATGGTGAAATGTGCCAATCAAAATGATTCAGAAATGTAGAAGGCACTGAGGTAATGAAAAGTAGTGTAAATTAGATCATGAGGACAATGGAGAGCCAAAGGTAATTCTGGAAGAAAAGAGAACTCAACAATATGATGTGTTAGTTGACTCATTAATTCATTAGGCTATATTCATTGAGTAATAATCCCAATGCCAACAATGAAATGGTGAGCAGAATTAGACATGGTCCACATTGTCATGGAATGTGAAGGCAAGCAGCAGTCAAAGACGTTAATTATATAGTCATACAAATATTATACTGTTGTTAATGCCAGAAAGAGTAACACAGGACACAGAAAAGTTGATAGTAAAGACATTTGACATAAAGAGTCATCTAAGATTTCCCTGATGAAATAACCACTGCATTGATATTACAAAGATGAACAAATATTTACCAGTTGTGTATGTTACGTCAAAGAAAGATCTCAAAAACTGGAAATAGCATGTGGAAAAGCCCAGTGGGAACAGATGATATAAAATAGTTTAACAACTGGAAGTAGACTTTGGAATATATAGAGTAAGTGGATTTCAATTAAAGTTGAGTTAGTATAACAGAGTAAGTTAAGGGTCAAATTAGGTAAAATTTTATAGCATTTTTGTAAATTTCAAAATGTACAACATCTGAAGCAGAAGCAAAATTGTATTTGTGTTTGTACATATGCGTTCCTTAATATGTGTTACCTGACATTTTTATCCATTTCCATATATGAGTGTTGTCTAGTTGCAGATGATTTGTTGTGCCAACACCAAGGAACACATAAGTAATATAGTGTGATATGAGAATTCCCTGTTGCGTGGTAGCAGAACTGGAGCATCCACTATAACTATAGAACCTTCCTGTTATAAAATTGCCAATATCAAAGTATGAATTTTCAGCAATTATGTTTAATGCTATATACCATTTTTCTAGGTTCTCATTTTCTTTTAATTTGAGTTTATTTTCTGTTTGATGAATAGCAATCTGTTTAAGTGCTTAATGAGATTTGTACATGAAAAAGACTTCTAAGGTGACTGATGAATGGGAATGGAAGGGAGAAAAATACAGCATTAAGGATTGGTAACAAGTTATTGAATGATTTCCCATAGAAAAATGGGATTCATGCATTCATGAAAGTTTGCAAGTATCCTCTCATTTACTACAGAAATAGGGTATAGAAAAGTGCTGAGCACAAACAATACAAAATAAAGGCACAAATAATACATAATTTGAAATGGTGTGGTATAGGAACATGTGATATGACAGAATTTTTTTTTAAAACTAGGGAATCTGTACATTCTAATAGTAAAGAAAAAGTGGGAATGAAATACAAGCAAAATGACTTAATTAAATGATTGGAATTGAAAAAGATTATTAGGCATGAGATTTACTTTCTTACTTATGCTTAACTATAATTTTAGAAATTTTCCTAATTGAGAAAAATATTGGAGGTTGTATGATTTTTTTTTTAAATACATAGTGGAACAGTGAGAGAAAAAGAGAGAGAGAGAATCAATTTTATTTAGTTTTTCATCTGGTCTTCAATGCTCCAACATTTAGTTGTGTATGTGGTTCTAGGGTTTGAACCTGGGTCCTCTCACTTGCAAGGCAAGAGTGTAACTACTGAGCCATTGCTCTAGCCTCTGTATAAAAATTTTTGAATGGCCAAATAGAACAATTTAAGAAGTACTATCAATGATGATTCTTCAATACAATTTATTTAGTTCTGCTTTGTGTGTAGTTTTTTGTCAAATGTAAACATAAGATGATGCCAAATAGCACAAAAATTTCTTCAGGAGGAGATTGCCTGTATGTGGGAGACATAATTATTTTAAAGAGCTGTGTGGTCCTGTCAGTTAAGAGTATGTTGGGTGTCTTTACAGCTTTAAGTTACTTTCAAATCTCATGTAAATTATGTTTGAAAACAGCTGAAAGTTATTGTGATCAACTTATTTTTCTTGTACTTATGAATTGGGTAAAAAATAACATACTGGCCAAAAACAAGTTGTTTCATGCTCCTAGGTATCATTTTAATCTCACACATGGATCCCTATAAGCTATTCTTGCAAGGAAAACACTGGAAAACATATTACCATCATGTTGATCTGATCGTTTCAGAACTCTAAACTGATCTGCTTGTATCCATCCTTGACCTATTTCAGCCTATTTTTGATACCAACTGCAAAAAGTCACTACAGTGGCCTCAGTATCAACATAAGTTAATTCTCCCATTACCTCTCTACTCTCACCCCTTCTCTTATGGCTTCCCATCTTTCCTCAGTCTTAAAAAGGCAAAATCTGTGCTTGGTGCCTTACTTTCTTTGCCTTCTAGCTGGACTATTCTTTTCCTAGAAGGATAAAATATAGCTTGTTTTTTGAGCTCTTTATTCAGATGTAATCTTACTTGACTTTTGCCTGACTACCCTATTAACACGTACAATCCACTATTTACCTGACATCTATATTCTCTATCTGAACACCTAAAGTTAATTTTCTCCTTAGTTTGCAGCATAACAAAATATTTTGTCTTTTACTCATTAATCTTGTTTGAAATTTTCCCTTATGAGAAAATGAGCTTCATGAAGATAGGAGACTACTCGCCTAGTGTAGAAAATACATGAACCCAATGGTCTAAAGACACCAATGAAAAGGCTCTGATTAGCAGACTAAAGCTTTAAATAAAAACTTCTCAACAGAGGAAGTCCAAAAAGCCCATAAATATATGGGGAAATGTTCTATTTCACTAGCAATAAGAGAAATACAAATCAAAACTTCACTGAGATTCCACCTCACTCCTGTCACAGTGGCAAAAATGAAGAATACTAGCAATAACAGTAGCTGAAAGAGTTGTGGGAAGAAAGAAACATTATCACACTGTTGGTGGGATTGCAAGTTTGTACAGCCACTATGGAAAGCAATGTGGAAATTCCGCAGAAAACTAGGGCTGGAACCACCTTTTGACTCAGCTCTTTTGGATATTTTCCCAAAAGTACTAGAATTGGCATACTACAGAGACAGAGCTACATCAATGTTTATAGCAGCTCAATTTACTACAGCTAAACTATGGAACCAGTCCAGATGCCCCTCACTGGATGAGTGGATTCAAAACTGTGGTACATATATACAATGGAGTTCTACATTACTATTAGAATGATATCATGGCTTTTGCAGCCAAATGGATGGAGATGGAAAAAATTATGCTGAATGAAATATCCCAAACTCAGAGACTTAAGGGCCAAATGTTCTCTCTCATATGTGGAAGCTAGAATACAATCTGAGACAGATTGAAAGTTGGCTAAGCTAAATAGTTAAACAATAACCACAACATAGGTGAATATTTACATGAGCAGGGGAAACCATGGCTTTGACGCCTTCATGTAAGAACAGCTTGCAACTCGGGTTATACTTAGTTTTCTGAACTATTTGAAGTCAATTGTCAACCTTGTGCCACATCACTACTGAATTCCTGAGTGTTTCCTTACAAAGAAATTCTCATTCATAATCACAATTCTGCCATCGAAATCAGATAATTTATACTGACACATTATGTTATGATATAGATGTGAGACAATGTTCATGTGTGGTACAATGCAAAGAATTTAGAGGTGAAACAATGGGTTAGGTAATGAGAACTTTAATCAGTGCATTGATTCCCTGATAGGGATTCACTGGGTGGTAACTGTAAGTAGGTAGGGTGTTTCTGTACGATATGGATCATTGGGGTATATTTTATCTCTCAAGAGTAAAGCTATACTATTTCTCTGCTTCCTGATGCCATGTTATGAGGTGCTTTTCTCCTCCAAACTCTTCCACCATGATATTCTGCCTCACTGTGGGCCCAGAGCAATAGAACCATCTGTCTAAGCACTGAGTTCTCAAAAGCCATGAGTGTAAAATAAACTTCCTCCTCTAAAATTGTTCTTGTCACAACTTTTGGTTGCAGCAGTGACAAAGCTGACTAAAACACATTATGTCCATCTAACTCTGATGTTAACCAAATTTCTCAGTGATGCTCATTAAAGCAAAAAGATCCAGTTCAGAATCTTGTATTACCTTTGTAATTCTCTAAATCTTTATTCTCACTCAGTGTCAAACAGTTACCACTATTCCTTTGATTTTTATGACCTCGTCTTTTTAAGATTACAGTTATTTGGTAATACATCTCAATTGTTTTGTCTCACGTTTTCCAATGATAAGACTCAGCAGAGTTAAAGTGATGTTATGTTCTCATTCTATTAGGTCGAGAACACTTTTAGTTTTTATCATTACTTACTAGGATCGCTAAGATCTCTAAAGTGGTGGTGTCTAGCGCTAAAATGTGGAGAATTTTTTTCCCTTTATAGTTTTCAGTTTTGTAGGGAGATTTTTTGAAGCCATATACAAGTTACATAATTTGCATTCATCATCAAAATTGCATAATAATTTATTTATGTCTCTATATACTGTTTCCTATTGTTTCAATAAGTTAAAATTAATTGCTTCCTTTATTTGAGGCTTATTTTATCATTGATTTGGCCAGTGAGAGCCCCTTCATGCTGACTCCTGTGTACTTTTGTCAAATCTCTGTCATCCATCTATTCCTTTTTCACTTAATGGCACAAGATATGGCAAGCTTACTCTCAACTTCCCCAGTGACTGATCTTTATGTAGTCATTTCTTCAAAGACCTCTAACTTTTAATGAAAAATAACATTTGCAAGCTAAAATTTATGCTCTAGTAGTGCTCAATTTCTGTATTCACTGACTCACTATAAATATAACAAAAGCTGTGAGTTAGATGTTTCCATTGTCAAACCAACACCATGATTTAATGAACTTAGTTTTCTTCTCATATTTATTTTACCCTTTTATTACAGTGACAAATAAGACCTTATCATCATATTTATAGTTACATGTTCCACACTATACCCCTAACATATCACCAGTTTTCCTTTGCTGCTGCTTTGTGGATATTTTTCATGTCTTGCATAGCTCTGACATCCATTGCTAGTTCATTCCTCTGGAAGATGTTCTTCTCATCTTATTCAGATTCTGCCAGCTGAAACCACAACAGAAAGCTTCAGGGGGGATTTTATTGTTGTTGTTATGAGAGTTTTTATTGGCATTGGTTTTCTTTCTTAGAAGGAAATCCCATGCTGCCTCTTGTTTCTGTATCAAGAGACCTGGACTTGCTATAATCCTGGCCTATCTTACATTCCTTCACTCCATCCTCTCCAGAAGAATTCCAGTGGCATCTTTGAAAATAGAAACTGGCATACACAGATGGGATCATTTTTTCCCTTCTTTGACTCTTGAGAAGCAATTGCCCAGTTGAGCAAGTGATTCGGATCTGCTTAGTTGTGTGGCTCTGTGTTGTCAGTTATATAGAAGTACCTCAATAAGGGAAGCCTGACTTTTCCACTGTAACCTGGATTGTGCTCGTTATTTTTACAGTTTAGAAACAGGAGACATATTATGGCTACATTATAAAGCTACAATCCTGGTTGGACTTCTTATTTAATTTTATTAAACTACATTAATTTTCAAAATTGTTCTATTTACAAAAGCAAAATCAGCAGGTAATATGAAAAATTCACACCCCCCATACAATTATTACCACTTAACATTTTATGACACATTTATTCTAGTCAACCAATGCTGTCATTGTTATAATCTAAAATCTGTAATGCACACACATTTTCTTATTTAAACTAATATTGTTTTTCTGTTTCAGAATCCCATCTAAGACACCAATTTATATAGTCACTATGTCTCCTTAGCCTCTTTACTATGACAATTCCTTGAATTTTCTTAATTTACGTGAACTTTGGTAACTTTGAAGAGTACAGTTTTTCATGATTACAAGTATAGATTAGGGGAAAGAAGATCACATAGGTAAAGTTCCATTTTCATTACATTATATGAAGTTTAAATGCTATGGCCATGATTTATGACTGCTGATTATGAGCTTGGTCACATGGTTCAGGTGAGAATTTTCATGCTTCTCCATTGCATACTTCTTTAACAACTCTTTAAGGGAGTATTTCATATATTAATATTTTGATTATAGTGATTATGCTTCATGCATTTCTAGGATTATTGACAGACACAAGTAGTGAGGATGAGAAAGAGAATAACATGGTTACAAGTCTCAGAAGAAAATGAAGAGATTTCTGGGCAATGATACAAATGGGTAGGATTACTTTGGCTTGAGATGAAGCACAGCTTCCTCTGAGACCATAGGGAAAGATTCTGGGAATCATTACACTATAGTTATATTTGAGCATGTCTTAAGTGTGCATTTTCTTAATTGGATAATTTATGTTGTTACTTTAGTTTGTTTTGTTTGTCTGAATGAAAGGAAGTGGTTGAAACTTCTCAAAGAGAAAATTCAAACAACTAAAAATTAGGGCAAAAACCATCAAATAACATTTGAGGGTCTACTTGAGGTTAGAAAGTATCAGTTTTTCCAGGTTATGTAATTTTCTCCAAACAATAAAAGTAGACCATGGGTTTGAACCACAGTTGCGAATTGGTAAGACTGTGTGTAAGTGAAAGGTCATGGGGGTGTGAGGTGCTAGTGAAAGAAGAGTTAAGCTATACAATAAAAAAAAAAAAAAAGAAAGCCTGAAGTAACCAAAAGACAATGGAATTTAAAAAGGTTATGATTGGATGGATTTCCTGGGTTTGAAGTTCACTTTCCCTGAGGACTCTTCCCATATCCCCTCTTTTTGTTGGCTGCCATGAAGTGAGCAGCAGTCCTCCATCAGACCCATTATGTTGGGCCTCACCTTGGTCCCCAGGCAATGGCCCTGGTCCATCATGGTCTAAATCTCTGAACTGTGAGCCAATATAAACGTTTTCTTGTCTAACTTGTTCTTATTGGAGTGTTTGGTCACAATGACAAAAGCTGAATAACTCAAGGGATAAAAGAAGGATGATGTAAATAGAGAAATTTCAAATTTCAGTGTGTGTGGCGGGGAGATTCATCTAGTTTGTAGCAACATGGAAATTTTACCAAAGTAGAAAAGTGATTAAAAAAAAACATTAAATTACAGGGTCTTAACTCTGAGTCTGTCTGTGTTTATAGTCTTGCATATTGATGTTCTGATGATGGTAGCTTGTGAGAGTGGGAAGGAATTCAGCTGCAACAACAAAATATATCAAGCTGTGACTCTCAATTTAATAAGTAATTGGAAAAAAGATAAGAAAGGAGGGATATTTTGGGAATTTCATAAGACTGATAGTGGTCAGTGTAGAACCAGGGGAATGTGAAGGCCTTCTAAACTTTCTTTATGATGATGGAAAATGAGAAAATGAGTGACCTCCTTTAAATAGGAAAGCAATAGCAGTGAAAAAGGCAAGTTTTTAGCTAATGAGAGAATGTCATGGATCAGAGAAAGATACATTTTTAACAAATCAAGGTTATATACATTGATGGATGAGATAATTTATATACTTTAGCTTTATTATCAGTTTAGATTTAATATTAAATGTCCTCTTACCTATTGAGTAATAAAAGCTATAAAATAGAAGTGAAAGTTTTGATGGTATTGAGATGACATACTCTGAAGATGGGGTTAGGAGAAAGGACATAAGTGTAGGAAATATTGGCAAAGGAAAGAAAAATTATAAGTATGGCCTCTGATACTAAGTTCAGTTCAATTCAGTGCATCAATGGGCTGCATATCATAACAATTAGAAAGAGAATGTTGCTGACTAGTTGGAATTCTGCCTCTGGGGTACAGATTCTGAGTATGCTAAATATTGAAACTGCTTGCATTTCCTGGTACCAAATATAGCAAATAAGTGTTTTGTAACATAAAGGGAATTTTCTAGCTTTTGTCCATCTCGCAGAGGAAGTTTAGAATACAAATTAATTTCAATTTTTACTATTTGATATTAGTGAAATTTCAATGAAAATTATTTTATAATTCTTACATCCTACCATCCTGCTATATTTTTATTTGGAAAATTTGTGTGTGAAAAATTTCTCTCTACAAGTTAGAACAAAAGTACTCTATACTCCAAATGAGAGAAATTAAATAGAATTCCAAATATCTTGAATTTTTAGGATTTTATTTATTAAAATATGCATTACCTATAAAGAAGATATTTGACTTCTAGACATAGCCAAAGAAAGGTAATTTCATGTGCACCAAAAGTCATGAACAAGAACTTTCATAGCAGTGAGGAATATGGTACTACAAATAGAAACAACTCAAAACCCATCATTAGGACTATGAATGAAATTTGTCAGTGAGAATATTATACAGCAATAAAGTCTACAAATTTTGTTATACCCCAAAATGTGAGATTCTCACAAAAATATATTTGAGTAAGAAGAGCTGTATGAAATAGAATACACCTGTATGCATCTATTTATATAAAATTCAATAAAGTTTAAGAGTAGGCATTATAACTAAATAAAGAGCACCTTGTTAGATATAAAATTAATTGTTACCTTTGGGCTCAAGACATAAAGGACGCTACTAGTATGTAATTTTTGGGCTCCTTTTCTAACTGCAGTAGTGTATACTGTAATTAGTATACATTATAATAAAAGTATTATATATTGTATATATAATATATACAATTAGTATAAAAGTATTCTATATGTTATATAATATAATGTACAGTGATGTACCTTATAATAAAAGTTTATTTAAAAATTAACCCACACAAGCACAGCAATGTAAGTTTAGTGCTGGATAAAATGGTAGATTTAATGAAAATGTTGACTTCCACTCCCTCCATAAATGCTTATATAATTATTTGTATAAGAAAAATAAAATAACAAAAACAGAAGAATAAAACAGATAGTAATTATGAAGAAGAAACTCAGACTTTAAAAAGCTATATACCAAAACATAGCACATTGGAGGAAATGGGGTATATGATCTCCACAATTACAGCAAATAGCAATGTGGGGGCCATGTCAGGAGTTTCTATAGCAATTTTTTTTTCAAAAACATGAAGCTGAGAAACTTCCCTTTATGTTTAGTGACATAGCAAGAAGAGATTTGCAAAGCAGAACACTCAGTAAAGGTAATTAGTTTGTGAGAAATATGTGAACTAAATGAGAAAACTAGATCAGTTTTAATCCACTGAGTGGACAATAATTTTTAATACTCATGTATTTGCTTAAGGAGGATGGGGCAATGGAAAGGTAAGCTACCCACAGAGGTATGTGTACCTGGGTGCAGAAAGCAGATCTAGGTTTTTCTCTTACATAAGAGATTATTATGTCAACAGTTCTCTGAGTTTGGTCCACAGGATCCCTGAGATGCTCTTAGAAGGTCTGTGGAATACAGACCTTTAAATACTTATCTCTGTTTGCTTATCCCATGGTGTGCCGACATCCACACAATGGTATTAATACTATTGATGTATAATGTGAACAAGTAAAGGCCATAGCACCAGAATGTCCTAGTTACTATATATGTATGTATACCAGAACTTATAGTTTTGGAGAATAAGTAATGATTGGTAATTTTCTTGATGAAGTTTAAAACATTAATTTTATTAAATTTTGGCCCTCGGGTACACATTTTTAATATTCTGTACAGTGAAGTAGTGCTTATATATGAAATGCTAGCTAATACTGGTTACAATGATTTTTATGATGAAAGGTACTAATGCAATTGTTTTGTGACCTGAACTTTTATAGGTAAATTCATTTTTACTGAACAAAAAAACCACCAGACAAATCAAGTTATTCATAGTAGTGCATTTGAAAGACTTTTTCTGAAAAGAAAGTGTGCCTGTGCTTCAAGGAAAACAACTGGCAGTATTTATTGTCAATGATAAAATTTGAACTTGCAAATGAAGATGAGAACCTTGAACACTTTCATTTGACCTGAGAGCTGCCTAGAACTTAATATTTTATTTTTTTATTTTTTAGAGAGAGGAACAGTGAGTGCGGGGAATGAATTTTATTTAGATTTTTCATGTGGCTTTCGTTGATCTGACACTTTGTTGTGTACGTGCTGCTGGGGTTTAAACCTGCATCTTCGTGCATTCCATGCAAGTACCATAACCGCTCCATCCCCCCACTTAATACTTTATGATGATGAGTCACTTGTGGTATAAATTGACATGTAATTTTGATATTGTGTAAGGAAATGTGTCAACACTGGACAATCTGCATAAGTTAATGAATGAATCAATATTCTCCAAATGACAATGCACATGTTACAAAATCAACTACACTGAGATAAATGATCTCCAAGGTACAAAATAGCCAAGTAAATTTTAATATGAGATAATTGCTGTGGTTTCAGTTTTATACTAAACTATTAAAATATTTTTTACTTTTGATTTATCATCAAAGAAATCATCCACAATTTTTTGACAAAATCTCTGGATCTTCCCTATATACTGGAACCAAAACAATGTTTTTAGCATACTGACTACAGTAGTTGATATGAGAATCCATTAATGTCTATTAATGTCTCCTTAGTAGACATTAAAGTCTGCTTAATAGACATTAAAGAGATTTGCAAATGTAAAGCAATCCCACTACTTTTTTATTGCTTTACCATCCACTTACATGATGAAGGGATCCGTTGGTTCACCTTCTTCATACGTGCATACATGCTGACAGAGTTGTTTTAACTCAATCTTTATCCAGGATCCTACCCCCTTTCCCCCACTCCCTAATCTGATGACTCCTCTATAGTTCCCTCAAGTTTACAGAAATTAATATGCATGTAATTTAAACATTGAAATTACTAGATTTATATGCTTGCCTGAGCAATCCTACTATTTCAATGGAAAATTTTTGTTTCAGAAAGTGCAGTCTTTCTTCATAGGAATATGTAATTTGCACTAACTTCTAATACAATGTTGTTACATTAAAATTGAACAAAACTTTAATTTCTAAGCTTCAGTTTATAGTATGGTATATATGAATGGGTATTGATGAGTACTGTGGGATCTGTTTGTATTCCCAGTTACTCAGGTGACAGAGGTAGGAGGATACTAAATTGAAGGCTGACCTTGACAGCATAGCAAGAGTCTGTCTCAAAAAAAAAGAGTTGGGAATGTCACTTAGGGGTTATTGAAAAAAAAAAAGAAGGAAAAAATGCTAATATAAAGAAAAGTTCTTTGGGGTCCTCCACAATTTTAAGGATTATTAAAAGGTATAGGGTGCAACAAAGATGGCGCTGAGGAGCCCAGGGGAGGGCGGGCCAACCTTGTGAGTGCACGAAGGCCTAAGCCAATCAAAGAACAGGCCAAATCACACCACCAGATTGACAGGCCTTTTGGTCCCATAAAAAATATAAAAACAAGTTGACCTTTACTGTTATAGGCTCCATGCACTTCCTCTTTTCGCTGGGTTTCTATATAAGCTTGAGTGTGACTGCTAATAAACAAGTTCCTGCTTGACCTGACTCCCTTCGGTGTCTGATTGTCTTGGGGAAGACTGGGGAACAGGCACCACAGTGCGCTCACCTTTCCCGCTGTGGACGGGGTCCCTTGTTCCTTACTAGTAAGGGGCTGGGTCCTACATCAACCCAACAAAAAGGGGCCTGAGAAAATACTTGAGTATGCAGGAGTATATAATGTTTAGAGTTGAATAGTGAAGAGATGCTTACCCTAAAATAATTGCTTAAGATTCTCAGTATTTAAAATGGAGGGTGGGGCTGGAATGGAGTTTGGAGCACTTGCCTGGTACATATGAGGACAGGACCCAGGTTTGAACCCCAGCACCACATAAACTACTAACTGTAGGAGAAACAAAGTTCTGATGAAAAATAAATAAATTCTTTGTTTCTCTTACATTCACCCTCTCTCTCTCAAAATAACAAAACAAAGCAGGGTGATTCTACCTTGGTAATCTTGATAAAAAGACTGTATAATTAGATTATATGATAAGATTATGTAATTGCCTACTTGCCTCAAATTTTCTCTTGCCCAGGACTTCTAGCTCAAAAATTCCAAATTACTTAAAAATAAATAAATATTTTAGCACCTATTAAGTAACACTTTCCTCTATGTTGTTTCATCCCTTCATTTTCATAACAGTAAATATAGAAATTAGATTAAGAAATTGAAGACTGGTAAATTGAAGTAGATTTAAAATGTTGTCCAATAAGAAGAAACGGTGAAATCTTAACTCACATCTACTTTACTCCATGCTTACTTTACTCAGTCTCTGTGTGGGACATTTATCGCTAATCAACATTGCTTGAGAATGGTTGTGGAGAAAATAGTTATCAACGAAGCCATTCACGCTATGAGTTTAATTTTGACTATGTTTGCTTTAGGCAGAAAGAATTAGAGAATTGGGCATCTTAAGGTAGTGAGTCTCTGGAGACTGGCTGTAAAAAAAGAATGGATCACAAAAAGTCAGTGAAGGACTTCAGAGACAGTTTTTTTCCCCCAGTTTTACCAAATGTCATAGGGCTGTTTCTTTTACAGATGGTCCATATAGACATTGAAAGAGTTCCAAACTCAAAATCTGAAATGCAATTTACTCCTAGAGTCTCAAGGCTGAATTTCTCTGTACAAGAGACAATTTTATTCATTAACTTACATGCAGATGAAAGAAAGAGAACTCTTTATGGTATCCCACTTTCACACTGCTATTGGATGGGACAGGGATATATCAAGGACCCATTCCAAGTTTGGCAAACAGATAAAGAGATTTTCAATGTGCTTCCAAACAATGCAACAAAGCCGAACATGTCTCTTTTTATTCAAACCATGTTATTATTAAAACTAACACATGGAGTACTTTATTGGTGAAGACTAGTATAACAAATGGAATGTCTAATTCCATAAACTGTTACAGGCTCTCTATTCAAAACAATGGTATAAACTGCTATTCTTTTACTCTCATACTAAATCAACAAAAGTCATTGTCAAAAGTGCACACATATGGTATTTATAAGATAAGTTTAGTTTATTTCATATGATATTATTTTACCCTGGACTTCCTGCAACTCAGCTATTCTTCCCTTTCAATTACTGAACATAATTTAATAATGCTGTTTTTCTTAGGCAAAGAACTATTCGTTATTTAAAACTGAAGAATGATTTTAAGAAGCTTCAGGGATGAGTGAATTCCTATTTAAGCTTTTAGAAATATGTCTGTCACATTTTATTGTATCTGGCCTAAGGTAACAAATTAGTCCCTTTCTTTAGTTGAGACTATCGAAGAACCAGAATTGTTTAAAAAATATTAAACATTTTCTTCTATTAAAGTTTCCTACTGACAAAATATTGAACTTTAGTTCAATATTTATGAAAAAACTCTGAAGTCTTTTCCTAAAATTTCAGTGATACATCAATGGGAAAAAATGAGATAGTTGGAGCATCCATGATGTGAAATCAAGGACAGCTTTAGAAGAACTACAATCGTTGAATTCTGGGAGTGATATTTCATACACCATTTCCAGACAAAAGATATAATTTCATCCAAATTACATTTGCAGATTTCAACTCTTTAAACTCTGAGGACTAGGAAATGGTAATAAATGGAAGTATTTTTTTAGATCAGGAGAGTTACCCTGTCAATCACATTCTAGAACAAAATGACATGAGTAGTGTCTCATGATGGTATCCAGTTGGATTGTGACATGGCTCAAAGGCATAGTGCACACCTATTACTTGACAGACCTTGAATATGTATAACTCATCCTTATTTAAACGATGAATAAAAGGGAAAGAAATCACTTAGACAACTGCAACATAGAATAAATTATTGACTTTTAGATGTAGAACAAATTGTAAACATGCAAAGCCTTTCCTCATAAAGCAAAATAATATTATCAATGCATATGCTTGTGTCTTCAATAAAATAAAACAATAAAAGTTATCTTATATAATAAAAATGATATTAAAATTGAATTCATTTGTTGAGATACAGAATAAAGAAAAAGTAAACAGAGACCGAGTAAGATTAACTAACACCACAATACTGATTGAAAGATGCTTTAAAGATACCAAGCTGAAAAAACTAAATAAAATTGATTCTTTCTCTGTCTCTCACTGTCCCTCTCTCTTTAAAAAACAAAAAAAAGTAAAAGAGGTAGAACAGAGAATAAAATTAAAAAGATGACAAGGGAAAGAGAAGATTCAGTTTATTTCTATATTATGAGAATCCAGAGAAATAACCAAAATAATATTCCCAAGGAGAAAATAAGTATGTAATATAAACTAAGTACCTAAGTATTTAGAGCAAAATCATATATTTTGATTTATATATTATATGTACTATACACATTCTGGTAAAAATTTTAGCTACAAGAATAAAGAAAATTGTCCTTCAACAATACAAGGTTGAAAGTAAATGAGGGCCATGTAGCATGTGGAACATAGTCAATTAAAAGTAACAAATTATTGAAAAATGTGTATTACCAGTTGATTAACATACAATTTACAAGTTGTTTCCTTCTAGGAATACAAGGGTAGCTTAATTTGGGGACACCTATTGCCATAATTTGCAGCATCTTTGGACTGTGCTTGCCAGAAGGGATCTGATTTGTTTCCTGCCTTGCCCATTACACGAGAAGTATACGGGGCAGAAGACAGGAGTAGCTCCTTTTCAGAATTGTAAAAGAAGAATCCGTTCTGTAGTATGAGGAAAGGCAGTTGTTATAGTATAATTTGACAAGAATAAAAAACTAAGTTTAACTGTTTGCTTAACTCTTACTTAGAAATAAATGCTTTTCACCAATCTGTGTGAAACTTCTTATTTTTAAATCAGAAATAAATGTTAGCCCTATTAAGTCAGTAGAACTTTAAATCCCTTCTTATCATCAGATTTTTATTGATTAGTCTCCTTGCAGTTATTTAACACACAAAAGCAGTTTAATTACATTTCCCAATATAGCCATATTGTTATTTTTTTAGCTGTCATCTTGATCCTAAAATAACAATGGTTTGTTTCCTACAAATGTTAACATAATCAACAATAACTCCCATAAAGTGACCTTTTATTGACCTCAAACTGAAAAGAAATGGGGGATTAATAATTTCATGCTTACAAGGCTTCTTTGAAAATTAGTAAACTCTTGAAACTAAAAGCTTTTGTTAGTAGTCATTTTCAACAGTCTCATAACATAGTGTTCAAAAATTTTTAATAACTTTATTGCAAACAGACAAGAAACTTATATCCACGAGAGGTTACAGAATATGGCATCATCCCATCTTACTAGTTAGAATGCACCAATTTAAGAAAATGGAGTGATTATGTATTCTTTGGCAATTTGAGGATATATGAATCTGAACTCTAGTCCCAGCTATACTACCTCTTGTGCTTATTTCCCCAAAAAACTGAATAAAATTATACCCACATACTGTCTCTATATCCTTACATTACAAGGCAAATTAATTTAAGTGGGTGACTCACTAGTATTTGGTTAATAATTTACTTCCACTTTAGTAAATATATTTAGGAAGGTAAATCTACTACCACTTTAGTAAATATATTTAGGAAGGTAAATCTACTACAAATAAGCCCTACCAAAGAAAGCTATATTTAATATCAGTTTGATTTCTAAGGCATTAAATATTTTTCTCTTCTTACTTTGTGATTATACAATCAAAAAGGAAAATTCTAAGGTACAGAAATATTTCCTTATGGTTTTTAATAAGGTGAGACATTAAATCAATAAAGATATTAAACATAGAATTACAGAGCATAAGAAATAACTTTCTTTTTTGCTTCAGATACTTTAATAAACGCTTGAGTCAACTAAGGTTGTTTTTTTTTTTAAGAAAAATTGGAGAGTGAGAGAGAAAAAGATAAAGAACCAAATTTTTATTTACTTTTTCACATGAGTCTCACTACTCAGACACTTTGTTGGGTATATGGTGCTGGGGTTTGAACCTGTGTACTCACGCATGCCAGGCAAGCACTGCAACCGCTGAGCCACTGCTCCAGCTACCAAGTAAGGTTTTTTAATTAGTATTTTTGGTTTTATTTTAAAGTGTTATTTCTTATACTTTTTCCATGAGCCTGAAATTCATTTTTTTTTTAAAGAGAGAAGGACAGTGAGAGAGAGAGAGAGAGAATCAATTTTTATTGAGTTTTTCACATGGCCTTCATTGCTCAGACACTTAGTTGTGTACATGGGTGCTGGGGTTTGAACCTGTGTACTTGTGCATACTGGACAAGCACTGTAACCACCAAGCCACCGCTCCAGCCCCCTAAAATCCAATTTTTAGTAGATAGCAAATTTGGATATGTGTTTTGAGTACTCTCTTCCTCAATATTTTATTCTGATATTTATATTTTTTCCTTCTACTGTATATCCAAATTTGATTTAACCTTACACTTCAGATTATAACTTAATTTTTATAGTCAATAATTCCTTCTTTACTTCCAGTTTTTCTCCTGTATTTCCATTCCATGTTTCATTTCACACAGGTAATACTCTTCTGTTTGCTTTGTGTTTAAATATTCACATATCTATGTATAAAATATAATTTCGATTATGTTCCTATTCTTTGTTTCCATAAATATTGACATAGATTGTTGGGCACTGTGCAAAAGACAAACGCTGCGCAGAACACCATGACACTTCTTGTTCTCCTCTTAAGCTTCCTCTTTCATGCTCTGGGTGCTCTGAACAAAAGAGTGTGAAAAAAGCGTGCACTTGAAGGCTGCTTCCTCTTTCTTTCTGTACCCCTTTAAACTACACCACCAACATGACAGTCCCTCGTTGGCTGGGATAAGCCGATCTGCTGCTTCACCATTGGTTCCTTGGCTGTCTCCCCTCCCTATAAAAACCCGTGTGCCTTGGTAATAAACGGATTTGAGCTGCCACCTTCTTTGTGTCACTGACTCATTTCTCTGCCCCAGATGGAGGGGGTCTCCAACGAGGGGGATCCAGACTTCGGCAGCAGCACTCACCCTCCTGCTCGGCCCCTGGGGGACGGTTAGACTGATCCGAGCCATCCCACCTGCCCTCGGGATGCCTGAGGTAGCGACAATAGATGTTGAATTTTCTCTTTTATCTACATAATATTATATTTTTATGATCTGTATTGACTACTCACAGAAATATTTATTTTTGCTTTTAACTGCTGTATAGTAATTTATGTAAGAGACCACTACATTTTTTTTGTGTTAGTCAGCTTTTCATTGATGTGATAAAATACATGAGACAAACATCTTAAAGGAGTTAAGATTTATTTTGCTTGATTGTTTCAGAGATTTCACCTCATGGTTAAGAAATTTTGATTAAGAAATATTTCTCCACCATAAAGGCATTCTCACTTATTTTCTTCTATTGGTTTTATAGTTTTACCTTTTGCACATATGTCCATCTTTAATCCACTGAAAGTCCAAGTTTGACAATGTAAAAATCTTTATGCAATTATACACTTTATTAAAATTCAGAATTTCCAGCTCTACCATACTCAATAAACTCATTTTTTCCCCATTGTGCTACCCATGTTGCCATGTATCCAGTTATTACATGAAAGTCCTAAACATATATGCCAGAAAAGATGATGGGGAAAGCAATAAACTAGGACCCAATATTAAGAAAAATCTAGTGAAAATGGATCAAATAAAAATATAAAGATAAAATAAATGCAAAAATTAACATTGCAAAAGAAAACACTAGAAAGAATCTATAAGAAAAATGTTTATTTTTTGGAAAGATCTTTAACATATGCCCTCCTCTAATTTACTTTCCAAGAGAAAAGAAAGAAGGTAAAAATACATATGAGAAATGAATTGCAGAATCACTTTCATGCACAAATGATACTAAAACAGGACAGAATATTACATGAAAATATTTGACAATACATTTTTAAAATTCATAGAACTGTTGAACTCTTATTAAGATGCATCTTACCCAAATAGACTAAGAAATGAGAAATTATGTCATTCTATGACCTCAGATGGATCCATGAGTAGATTAAAATCTCCCCACGCAGAAAGAAACAGATCCAATTTTATAGATGAGTTCTACCAAAGTTTCAAGGAAAAAATTTTTCTGTTCTTATACTAAGAAAAATAATGAATGTCCCTCAATTAATCCATAAGGATATTAGAGTTATACCCAAGTCAATAGCAAAATAAATATAAGGAAGAAAAAAATAGGTAAAAAATCTATGCAGGTTAAAAAAAAGACAAAATAACCAACTTGGGATTATCTCAAGAGTTTAATATTAGAGAACACAATTGCAATTCATCTTAGAAACTTTAAAAGAGGGAAATCTTTTCGCTCTTTAAAAATGCAGATTTTTATATAACATGCAGCATCCGTTCACAGTACCCTTATCACCTGACCTATTTTCTTTCATGTTTATCTAACACATATTGCATTCCTTATATTTGCTACCTGTGATTTCTTAATGTTCTTCAGTCCTTTTTATAAATTGTGTTTATAAAGGAAGTGCTAGTTTAATCTTACTTGTTCAGGACAAGATCAGACTTCAGACATATTTAACTTACAGATAATAGTGTCATTGTCACAATCTGGTTATTGTTTGATTAAAAATTTCTATCTCAATAATGCCATAATTGAAAGTGATAGTAGATACACAGGGTATAACTAATATAACTATTGAGACATATTTTGAAGAAGAGTGGCTTTCTAGGATCTTTTTACTCTCACTATAGCTGCTTAAGGTATCAACTGGATATCAGGGTCAATTGTCTCTTAGTTCTTTTATGTTTATATAAAAGTATTATTTGTTTAGTTTGCCATTGAATTTAGTGTTTATAATAAATGTAAATACTCCTTTTATTTTTTGAGAGGGACAGTGAGAGAGAGAAAGAGAGAGAGGATCAGTTTTATTTAGTTTTTCATGTGGTTTTCGTGGCTCTGACACTTCATTGTGTACATGGTGCTTGGGTTTGAATCCACCTCCCTGCCCATGCCAAGCAAGCACTGTAACCACTGAGCAACCACTCCAGCCCCATCCTTTTATTTGTCACAGAGTTATTAATAAGGAATGGCCATGACATATAATTAAGAGTCTACACTAACTTAAATATGAATATACTACTTTGGCACTTAATACTGAATTAATCACTAGGTGTTCAATTTTTAGAGAAAAAAGTGTTGTTCTTAAGAAATGAAGCCAGTAAGAGATGATCATTTTCTGGAAGTTCATATAGCATACAGATGAGGAGGAATCAATCTCATGATTCAGAGTGGTCTTTGTGGTGGGCAGATTTAAGATAGTAGCTGTCATGGATCAGCTTCCATGAGAAATTGCTATGAACTGGGTGGCTAGATCAACAGAATCTTGTTGTTGTTGTTGTTTCTCACAGTTCTGGAGGCTGGGTCTGAGATCAGGGTTACACATAATTGGGTCTTCGTGAGGGCACTCTTTCCAGTTTGTAGATATGTTTTTTTTGTTTGTTTTTTTTTTTTGTTTTTTGCTGTCTCTTCTTGTGCCAAAAACAGAGAGGAAAAGCAAGTTCTATACTGTTTCTAATCTCTTCCTCACAAACCCTTTTATAAGTCATTTGGGCTTTTGCTGCAAATAGACACTGCTCTTATCCTCTCCCTCTCTCATCTGTGTCAGTTATTTTTTTAACCTCAAAAACAGATGTTATTGAAGATAGATTCTATTTTCATCTATTAGCTGACTCCTCCCTTTATTTCCCTTGCCACTGCTATAGTTAGGCCTGTTTGTCCTTTATTTTTAGGTATTCTCCATTTTACCTACATCATACATAGAGTTCAAATCACAGCCCCGAAAGTAGAGACTTGGCATTTTCAGTTCACCAAAAGAACTTCAATTACCCCTTCTAATAGTCTATATCCTAATAAATTATATATGAACTTTATATGCCTTCCTGCAAAGTCTAGAATCGACCTCTCATTCAAATCCTCCATGGTCTCCATACCATATAACAGATGCAACTTATTAAAAGTGAATTCTCTACATTATTTTATTTCACTTATCTGGATGCACTCAAATTCCTTTGTCCTTATTTAACCAAAAATACCATTTCTGCTCACTAAGATCTTACATAGCAAGGCCCCTTTCAAGCATTGCGTCCTCTAGTATCTTTTCTTAGTGTCATTCTAACAATAACTGTTCCTCTTTTTCTCCCCTTCCTAGAAATTTGCTTGCTGGTTTAACAGTAGCTAGAATTTTCTTCGTGACATTTAAATTCAATATTCCTAAAGTCGGCTTACTGAGTCGATCTTAGAGTTTTCTCTATTATATCTGTTTTTGAACTTTTTAAACTTACTCTGCTAAACTGTCAATCTCTTGTAATATGAGGAATTTTTATAAACTTTTGGTGCCTGAAATAGTGCTTTATACATGTCTAATACTAAGTTAAGCTGTATATCTAAAAATTATGACTTAGTAGTTTCGCATATAAGACCACTTTAGTGTATAAAAGAATTTAATAGTGACTATGTGTAGTCTTTTTTTAAAGAGAGAGATGGACAGTGACAGAGAGAAAGACAGAATCAATTTTATTTAGGTTTTCATGCAGTGCTCGTTACTCGGACACTTCGTCGTGTACATGGTGCTGTGTTTTGAACTCATGTACACGCACATGCCAGGCAAACGCCGTAACTGCTGAGCCACCACTCCAGCCCCACAAAGTACTCTTTAAATGCCAGAGTTTTCTGGGGGAAATTGCTATAATTTTATTGGGAGAATTAAAATGTAACACTCATAATAAGCCTACTAGGTAATAAAATCATAGTAGGTACTATTATTATATTTATGATTATAATTGATTCTAATATTTTTAAGGGTTTTTACATTCTCCTTTTTGTAGACCAGCTTTGCTTAAAAGTTAAAATAAAAATAAAACAGCTGGATAAATTCTCAAAGGTATAAAAAATGAGCACCAAGAAGCAAGCCAGCAGGGAATTGTTCCTCCTTTTGCCTGAGAAATGAAGAAGCAAAGCAATAGGTGAAATGCAGCTTCACAAATCACACAGAGCCCGGCAGAATGCATCTAACGCTCATGGCCTGTAAGAAGCAGTCACTGTAAATCTCCAAAACCTCCTTCCACTTCCCCGAGGACAGTTAAAAATGCATCCTGAACCCATAAAAAAAGAGAAGTAAGCACCTACCCTGCCATGAGAAACACTGTGTAAGTAAGAGATGGGAATCTCCAGTGGGAAGGACCTCTTCCACTCTGTTTTACATTTCATCCTGATTAGAAGTAAGAGTGAAATGGCAGATTATATTTTCCCTGCCAGAAGCTTTTACTAGTAATAATTCTTAAAATTCCTATTGTGACAGTAATGTTAAAAACATATTTTAAAATATGTGAAGCCACAAATTTACTGCTATAAATACCAGGTTGTAAAACAGTGTGTGAACTTGCAAAACATACCCAAACCCATATAACTAAACAACCCACATTTTAAATGATGGTACTTATTACTCTGCCTACAGAAGTCATGGGGTTTCATTTGTTTATTTATTTGAAATTATTCCTGTTAAGTAATATAAACTAGAAATAAAGAACAATCTCACTATGTTAAAGAAGAAAACATATGCAAACATAACTTTTAAGACCTATCTGCAATTGTTACCCTTGTCTTTTAGAGAACCATTTTTCCTTCTGTGTCCTTTTCAATCTTTATAAAAAGAAATCTTTTAAAAATAGTTATACTTTGAAACAAAGTCTTTCCACCCTTATTTTTTCTCTGTGGTGATAGCAAAATACAATTCTTACATTATTTTTAGGATTTTTTTTTTTCATTTTGAAGGTAATCAAGCTCTTTTAAAATTAATAACATAATTTGATTTTTTAAAATTAAGAAATAATCCTGTGTGAATTGAACTATATCTAGTCTGCGCAGTGAAAAGCAATGTGAAGCATAACTTGTAACCCCCAAATCCTAAAAACGTCATAAGCTGCAAGGAAAACACTCTGAAGTTTTATTCGCTTATTAACTAGTGTATTAAGCCACACCTAAAACAAACAATGAACTTGGATTTCTTTTCCTACCTGGTCTTACACAAAGCAATCATAGCTGTGTTTTTGTGGTACCTTCTACCCATTCTACTAATTTTTGCAATATAATGTGATTACAATAAAACATAAGTGGAGAAATCATGTTGATATTTTAGAATTTGCTAATCTGCTTCTTGGATAGATCTGGTTTCTGATTATATGAACATAGTTCAACTGACTGATTTAAATGTTAACTGTTCAATTTTGTCCAATGGCCAATTGAGAGTCATGCTGGGGCTTTTAAAAAAAAGAGGAATGAGAGTCAGTAGGGAGGATTCAGAATGTTGAAGTGACTAACAAAGGTATCTACACTTTTGTTACTATACCAGCAGATGCTCCTGCCCATTCCAGGTGAATAAGGGCCCTATCATCCTGAATTCTTTGGGTGATTGTCTCTATCCTGGGAATAAGAAAAACTGAAAATAAGAGTGGGACAAAATAAGGAAGTTATTTAGTGTTATTGCTTGTGTTTTGAGTAAACTTTCATCTTCAGGAATGACTTTCTGGCACTTTAACAGGGAGTAAATTTAGTCATGAAGAACAAAAGGAGTCTGCTCAGGGCAATATTCAACTATGTGGTAAAAGATAAATATAAGGTACTTCCAATATCATATAAACTTTTAAAATTTTTCCAGGCTAGTTCAAAAGACTTTCATAAATTTCACTTAACTCAGTGCAAGTTATTTTTCCAAATGCTTCACACATCTGTAGTTCCCATTTGAATGCTTTTTTATTCCTTGTTGGATGAATTTTCATTTTTTTGCCAAGGAAAATAGAAACCTCCTTTCAGCTCTGTCCATTTGGAAGAGGAGGGTCATCTAATGACCAGTTAAGTTGAGGGTATTTATTCTTTAAGGGTCATAGTTTTAGCTGTCCCCAGAGAAAACTATGTTTGAAAGTGATATTAAACTTTTGTGTATTATAAAGTAGATTTTTGGAAAACACATCTTGAAAAATCAGCAAGGATAAAAGAAGGGTAAAGTGTGAATCTTTAGATCAAATACAGCAAATCTAAATAAATCTGCAACAAAATGTGATGGTTATCTTTTCAATAGAACCGTTCTTCTCACCCTTTTTCTGAACAGTAGTACAGAGGATCATAAAAGTCAAGACTGAATATTCTTTGCTGCATTTGCAGAACTAGAGTCATTTTCAGTGGAATGAAAAATGATCTCTAAAGAAAACATATTTGCATTATCAGTATTGATAAAAAGCTCTCAAACAGAAATGAATGATTCAAGGAAATTTCCTTGAGTAATTTCACATTTTTCCCTTTTAAGCAATGAGGTGGTTCAAATGAAATTCAAAAACAAAATTAAAATGTGCTCTCACTTGGGCATTTGAACCATGATTTCCTGCCTTACAACATGAATCTGTGCATTTTAGATATAGTTTCTACTGTTTTAGTGTTCATTCCTTCACAAAATGCTAATCATCTGCAGGTTTTGTCCTCCCCATCCACAATGAGGTCAAAAAAATCCATCTGCTTTGTACATTGTTGTGACTTCAGTATTTATTATAGTGCCTGTCACTTAGGCACTCTATGAGAATTTGTTACGTTGTGTTATATGTATAGTTAAAATAAAGACTCTCTCTCTATATATATATATTTTTTTCTATATATATATAGAAAATAAATGTGAAAAAGAACAGATTATAATATGATGCAATTTTAAAAATGTGTACAAATACATTTGGAAAAGAGCTACCAAATTTCCTTTCTAATTTTTACTCTGAAATATTATTTGTGAAAAACATTCTTTTTATGAAATTTGTATTAGACAATATTATTATATTTTCAAAAAATATTAGGGAGAATGTGATACTACTGTAAATTTTAGTAAGATCAAACGATTTTGTTATTTTTCTAGAATTTTAAAAATAATCATGGTGATAGCTAGTTAATTCATTTACTACCAGTGTACAGTTGAATGAATTAGTAATATTTCAATGATCAGAAGTCTTTAATATCAGGGCTGGAGCAGTGACTCAGTAGTTACACCTCTTGCATGGCATGCGCAAGGATGCGGGTTCCAACCCCAGCACCACATATACAACAAAGTGTCAGAGAAATGAAAGCCACATGAAAAACTAAATAAAATTGATTCTTTCTCTCCCTCTCTTTCTGTCCCTCTCTGTCTTAAAAAAAAAAAAACAGAATTCTTTAATATCATCCATCATATTCATGCCAAAGCCATTAAACTGCTTTTTATTGAGGAACAAAAATTAGCAGAAAAGTTGTCATTCATGGCTTGATTTGCTATGCCATTTTCAATAGGAAAATGAGGTCTATCTAGGTACAAATATGAACACTTCCCAAAAGGGCAGGTTAAATCCATGATTACTTTTGGCTATGTTGAAGTCTTGAAGAATGAAGATGAGACATATCAGGATTTTCAGAGTCCAAGGCAATACTTCTTCACTGAAGGTAACAAGAATTATAAGGTCTAGCTAAGTTTTCTGCAGAAAGAACAATACAAGTATCATAGAACTTTTTGATTGGTGTTGATTAGGATATTTAAAATCGATTGTTTTGCTGCTGACATTGGTGATACACAACTTGCCCAATTTATTGGTGTTGACTGAAAAAAAAAAAGGTAACAAATTCTTCCCAGTTTGACATAATTATGGAGAATCTTAATATTCCAGGAAAGAAATAGACAAAGTGAAATTTAAATCCCAAATTTATCTTGCATTTATTGAACAATGGAATTGGTGTTTAATATTGATGGAACTTCAGAGATAATTTGCCAATTGACAAACACTACTCTCATCTTCATGCCAAATAGTAAGCCTTCTCATTATAATTCATTTTAAATATCTAATTGTTTTTTTATTTTCTCAAACACGTTCTCTAATTTTTTTATTCAACCCTTTGTTCCAATAGCCTGTCCTCAAAGAAGAGTTGAAACTTAATCTAAAGGACACTCTCTTCTCCTCCCTTGTTACTGTTATATTATCTTTCGTTCATAAAACATAATATTATATCAACTAAATTCCTTGGAATCCGTAGAGCAAAGAGTGAGTCCTTTCCCCATAGTTCCAGTAAAAGTGGAAAAATTGTGATTTTTAGGTAATATAGATCTTATGTCCAATTATTAATCATACTTGTAGAAACAAGGATGTTCAAAGTTGATAGCTAGGTTAGGGTCTAAATGTGCAATTCTGGAATAGATGAGGGGTCCCTTAAAGGCAAATCAAGATACCAAAGGCTGAAATGGATGTTATGCAGGGTTATGATAGTACTTGATCCCTATCTGCACTGGTTTTGCATTTACTTATATCTACCGTCTCCATAACCAAAATAACTCTAGGAATATTACATCTTAAGTGCCTTAAGAAAGATGTCTAAAACTAATGTTTTTGTGGGTTTTAAGAATATTTTATGCCAACATATAGACTATTAAAAGCTTAAAAACTCTACATTAATTTTGTATGATTATTTGGAGAAAATAGTATTTAAATATAGCAATAGTTTACAGGTTAGATTTTATTTCAGAAACTCGGGGTTTAGATTTAAATTTTAGTTGTAGTAACATCTTTATTCTGAAAAAATAATTACAATTTCCTAATTCCTTAACCAATTCAGGGTGAAGTCATATATTAAAGTACCACTGAATACAGAACCAGCTGGTGTTTTCATACTCATTTTATTGCTCACATGTTGAAAATATGTCTTAACACTTGTACATATGATAGCTTTTATTTCTTTTCAGAATTTTGGAAGCCAATAGTGTGACTAACGTCTTAACAACAACAACAACAACAACAAAAAATCCCCACATTTTTATGAAAATATGTATCAGCTTTTATTGATTTAACAACTATAAATCTTT
Source organism: Aplodontia rufa (assembly GCA_004027875.1). Taxonomy (NCBI): domain Eukaryota; kingdom Metazoa; phylum Chordata; class Mammalia; order Rodentia; family Aplodontiidae; genus Aplodontia; species Aplodontia rufa. The sequence continues at coordinate 21,540 of PVKS010010481.1, read as the reverse complement.
ACTTACACATGATATAGCAACTCTATAAAGGAAAGACAGACAGATATAGTTTAAATAAGCTGATAATTGAAGTTGCTTATAGTTCAAGTTATTATGGAACAGGAATTGATTTTATTCTTAATATGCTTCAAAAATCAATCTATTGTGTGCCATTGTGATTATTGCTAACAAATTTCATTTCAGCATGGCTGACTTTAGAGTTAGCAAATACAGTTGAAACCATGACGTCTTGTTAAAATCCAAATGCCCCTGCTTCCAAAAATGAATGAAGAAAAAGTAACTTTCCCTCCTGAAATATGACATCCTAAATGTAGTGCTGAGAGCAATCAATACTATTTAGTGAAAATCAAGTGCAGTGAAATAGAAAGCACCCTCTCTCAAGAGGAGAGCAGGTAAGGATTTTTGGTACCTCTTAAAGATTCTATCTAAGTTTAGGCAGTTTTTGATTTTGTGTTCTTTCCTAATAACACAGTTCTCTGACAGACATCTAGGGGTTTTTTCCCCTCACTGTAACCCACATTTCAGTTGTGTTCAAATGCTGTAAACTTTGATGTACTACTTATGCCTGTTTGATGGGCAAGAAGTGTAATTAATTTCTGTTCTTGATGGTCTGAAATTTTTTATATTAAAATTTCAGTAGGTTATTCTTTTATGAATCTTGATGTGCTGACTGCTGGGCTGGATGTATCCACAGCAGAAACTTAGTGAAGTTCAATATAGATCAGGACATTGTGAAACCAGCTTGCACAGTATGCTGAAGAAGTGTAAATACCCTTTGTTTGCAATTTAGGATGTCGACTTTGAAGTGGAATCCAATCAAGGAAAACCCTTGGGAGCTCCTCAACAGAGGAGATCAATTGTACAAAGGTAGATTATTTAAAGGTCATTTTGTCAGAAGGATTTTTGAACTAGATACAACACTGCCTGCCAATCCTCCCTGCTTTAAATGCTACAGAAATTACCTTGTGCTTTTTGATTTTCATTATTATTACTTTCTAAAAGCATTTATTTCTTGATGATTTAATTAGAATTCCAAATATATTGTAAGCACACCTTTCAAGAAGTGACTTGAGTTCAAATTCAGTACAGGACATGGATGATTTTTAAAAGAAAATTGAAAAGAAACCGTTTCTATAAAGGGGATTGCTTGCCAAGAAATGACATTTTAGAAATTGTAATATTGTTGTGTGTGTGGTGTAATTGTCATCACTTTAGACCAGTCTAAATAAAATCATTATCCACCTACATATAATACTATGGTTTTGCACACAAATGTAAACTAGATGTGGTAAAAAGGAGTGAAAGCATAACATTATTAAGCCCAGGTTAATTTTACAAATCGCCCACATATGTTTTAAGAATATAGGACAGTGCCCATGTCTCACAGTCATATTAATTTCATTACTTTATAGAAGTTAAACTGTTCAATAAAATAGCCTTCTTACGTCATATTTTATTTTTCCACTTGATTTATTAGATTTCTGTCTTTATATAAAATTACTTATTTTAGTCATCTTTGCTGTTGTGACCAAAATACCTGACAAGAGCAACTTAAGAGGAGGGAAAGTTTATTTGAGGACTCACCATTCTGGAGGTCTCCATTCATAGACGGCTGAGTCCGTTGCTCTGGGCCCAAGATGGCAGAAAGATGTGGTGGAAGTGTGTTGTCCATTCATGGCAGCCAGGAATCAGAGAGCAGGGGAAAAGGAGGCAGGGAAATGCACCATTCTAGGGCATGTCCCTAGTGACTCCCCTTCTCCAGCCACAGACTACCTGCCTGTAGTTTCCACACAATTACTCCATTCAAACTAGAATGGACTGGTTAAGTTACAGCTCCCATAATCTAATCTTTTACCTCTGAACATTCCTGCATTGACAGGAGCTTTGGGGGATATCTTATCAACACATCTGGAAGTGTCTTAATCAGATCAAGTGGACAATGACAATTAACTATTACAAGTTCACCCTTTGTTAATTTGACACTCTAACATATCTCTTTAAATCATACTTAATCTTCAAATAATCACAATAACAAGGTCATGATTCCTTCTACCATTATATAACTATCCTTTGCACTAATTTATTTCTCAGAATAGGAAGCAAAGTTGTCTGACTTTGCTTACTCTTCCGATATCCCACAACTAAAATACTGTAATGTAGATTTAATATGACTTTAAATTCTGAGATTGTCAATCAATATCATGTTATATGATAAAGGAATAAATCAGGAGGACCTAACATAACAACTCAAAGGAGAAAGATTTATTTTGACCCACAAATTCAATTGTTTCAATCTGTGGTCACTGGGTCCTATTGTTTTGGGTCCTAGGGTGAGGTCACACTTCTTGGTGGGGAAAGCTCAGTGGAGAAAGCTGACACTTATGGTGTCAGGCAAGCAAAAAGAGGACGAGAAGGGGTTGGAGTCCTGATATCCCGCTCAGAGGCATGCCCTCAATAACCTAATTTCCTTTCACCTCATTAAGATTCCAAAACTTCCTAGTAGCCACACCAGCTGGGGAACCATGATTTCAACACATGGGCCTTTGGGGTAAACTCAATATCCAAACCATAACAATATTATTAAACTGACCTGTATTACCATATTTATGCTCTAATAATAGAAATAAGCTACTTTTTCTCTGGCATGTGCAATGATATAGAATTGATCAGTGAGAGATTAAATTAGTTAAATTATTGAAGTAAAATCAGTGCAATTATTTCCTGTTCTTGATATATATATATATATATATATATATAATATATGTAATTACACATGTATGTGTGTGTGTGTGTGTATATATATATATATATATGCAATTCTATCACACTAGCTTAGATTTGCTTTCTTTACTATCATGTAGAATAATTTCCTTTGACATAAAATTATATGCTTATAATTTTAAACCCAAATTCTTATTTACTAGATAGATTCCATTAAATAGATCTTTAAGCCCTGTGTGAGTAAAGGTAGTTTAATTCAGCAAATAATTAAAATACAATGTTTAAATAGCACTGTTGCATGTGTGTATGATATAATGTAGTCTATAAACTTTACAAAGTCAGAAAATGCATCTAGAAATTCATTTATAATGAACATTAAATAATCATCTTTATTCTCAAAAACAATTGTGCATGAGATACTTTTACCGTTTGCCAAATCCAAATAAAAACATAATTACTTATAGTATAACTATTTCATATATATATATATATTTTTTTTTTTTTTTGCTTCTCAAATGAGTATTTTTCAAAGTAAATGTTCATGATACAATTGTCACCAAAGACACTGTCTCCCACCTGACTGTTCTCATCCATTCCAAACCACAGGTAAGGTCTTGATTTTATTCTTTTGGGAAATGGTACATGCTTTGTCCTCTTCCTGGAGGCCTGCAAAGTGTGTAAAGGCTGTATAAAGTCAAGTATCTTTAATTTTGTGTAGCCCAACATTTCCCAAAATTATTTAGCAAAAAAAGTGAAGGAAAAGAAAAACACAATAAAAATTTATTTACATCTCAAGAATTATTTCCTAAGGAAAAATTGAGAAATGCCATAAAATTCAATAAGAGCTGAAGAAGTTGCAACCAAGAAAGGGAAGAAGAACTGAAGTGTTTTATTAGTAAATTTTTTCTCAAGCTTCCGATAGATACTTCAGTATTTTTAAAGATCTCTCCTCCAGTTAATTATTTTACAAGTTTTTACAAAATATTTTTTGAAATCAATATAAATTTAAAATGAGGTAAATATCTGTGCTGTAGCTTTTTTTAAAAACAGGGACAGTGAGAGAGAGAGAATGAGAGAATCAATTTTATTTCATTTCTCATGTGGCTTTTGTTGCTTTGACATTTGGTTGTGTACAAGGTGTTGGGCTTCAAACCTGTGTACTCACATACTTGTGCATGCCAGACAAGCTCACCGAGCAACAGCTCCAGCCCATGCTGTAGCTTTTTAAATGACCACATTATTCCATAGCAGCCAGGAGGATGAAACTTCCTTTTCTGTGTTCTGTTCTGTCTTCCCTATGTCTACACCAAAAGTGAATAAGGGAATACTATTTTCACTACTTTGGGATGGAAATAAGATAGTAAAAGAAAAAAAAATACCAAATATTACAACCTTAGGATTCTCATAATGGTTGCACCAAAAAACTCAGAAATCAAATCTACAACAAAGTGTTACAAATCTGAGAACTTTGTCATTCAATGTTGCATCCTTTACACACTCAGTCCCAGACAGGTTTTGTAGTATTGCTCTTATTTTGGATTTGTTTTACCCAGTAGCATTATGGGATCTCCTTGTCATTATTCAAAGGGCACTAGTGTTCAGCACCTTGCTGGAGTGTTTGTGCTCCCCAAGTCTCACCCTACCTGCACAGGGGGTGTCAATGGAAGGCCAATATTGTGCATTACTTATAGGATTGAATTTTGCTAAAATGCAGGGAATAATTTGTTAACTTGTAAAGCTTTATTTCACTTAATAAGAGCTTCATGTTTTTTATACAATTCCTTTTTTTTTAGAGCAATAAAAGACTTCATAAAAGTTCACTCATGCTGTCATCTTTCCTGTGGTCACACAAATTACTACTTCATCTTAGGGTATATGGGATCATGCTAACTTTCATCGAGTCATTATTAGCTCATCATGATGCTACTTAAAAGGACTTGTTTCACCTTGCACTTTGAGTGACTCCTGTGTGCCAAAAACAGCCATTGAAATATATCTGTTTATAATGATGTGCTCTCATCAATGTTTAATGAGATTTTATCAACAGAGGCTGCAACATCATGGTCAGGGCACCACTGTACAGAAAGTTTGGGAAAGCACTAATGCAAAAGCCTGCTTTTCACAAGTATATTATGAGCTATACACAAAGCCATTGCTGTATCATTATTAATAATTGATTTGAAGGATATAGGTGATGCTAATATTAATTCATCATAATCTTAAAAACACTATCACCTTACTGACTTTTGTCTATCATAAAATGAAATTTCCTGATGCAAGACCATTAGCTTAACTGTATCTACTTCAAACTGATTCAAGAACATGTTCACTCATATGATGAAACCATATTTTGTATAATAAAACCATAAACTTCTATTTATGATATCTCTTTAAATTGCTTCAGAATAGGAAAAAAGAAAATATAGCAAAGTGTTCTCAGTGATTATATCTGCAAGATTTCCACAACAGATATGTACTTCATTTCTAATTAGAAATGATCAATAAATCTTATATTCAAAATGTTTGCTTTGTTCTTTTTAAAGTGTTTTAGAGAGTTTTTAAATCAATGTGCCTGTTTCTTTTAACATATGTTTTTGTTGTGAATATGTGTGTTCATTCCTTTGTGTGTATGTTTGTATGTGTGTATGGATATGGATAGAGGAAACATATGAAGAATTTAAGAATAAAGAGGTAGGGAATTAAACAATAAAATCACACAAATACACATTTAGCTATTTCAGTCTTGTATGATGCTTGTGAAATATTTCTTCCTTCCTTCCTTTATTCAGTCATCATTTATGTCACAAGTGTTGAAGATCCATTATGTGCCTCTGCTTGTTATAGATACTATGAATACAAAAGTTAATATGAAGTCTGTATAATGGGGAAAGTAGGTATATGAGCAAAGAGTTATACTGTAAAGTGGTACCTGCAGTAAGAGAGATATGCAGTCTTGCAATCTTATAAATAATATATGCATCTGAACATTTAGTAAATGAAAAATAATACTAAAATTTCTGTGGTATTTGAGTCATGGAAACATTAAAACTTTAGAAGTAGAGTTTCATTGTTTATGCTCAAAGGTCTAATTTCAGAAAACCACACTGCGTAAATATGACTAAAATACAATTACATAATTATTTAGTGAAGATGGTAAATTATTACCTCACAGGTTGTTGTACAGATTCATAAGGCTATACAACCTTTTGTCTGTTACTCTACATTCAAAGAACATACTTTATAATATAGATTTTGTTTTATATAGATATTTATTGTGGTCAATATGATTTCTATAGAAAGCTTCACTATGAATTTATTAACTAGATCAGTGCTTCATAGTCAACTGATATGACTGGAATTCATAATTTGCATTCTCTGAGTTTGATTATCATATTGAATGATTTCAGATATTGTTTTAAAAAGGAGGAATAATCCCTGTTGTCTGGACTGGAGTTAATGGATTAGTGCTTATTAACTTAAAACAATTCTGTCATTATTGTATTTGCTTTAATCCTCCCTCACAGTGCTTTGCACATAGTTGAGACATAACATCTGTTAAATAAAAGATCATTTATAATTATCATTTATATAGCCTATTTTATTTTAGTTAACATTATCAGCATTAAAATATTCATAACTAGTCTTAGAATTGAAACTGGATGATACCTGATGTAATTTAAGTGGTGACAGGTAACTTTTCTCAAACCAAATATGAAATAATTTTACCTTGGAACTTGAAGTTAAGAGGACACTGATTTTAGTCTTAAGTATTTCTCAGTATGTGACTATTGATAAATCATTTTATTTATCTTAAACTGAATTTTATTATTTGGAAATAAAGTTAGTAATGTTTCTTTAAATCACTTCTGTTGAGAGTTTTTAAAAAGATGAACTATGTGAATGTATAATTTAAATTGCAAAACATTATATATTTGTTATGAGTAAAAGTCGTATCCATTTTGGGGACAATAGTTCATTCCAAACCACATGTGTAAGCAGAATCATTAGGTAAGTGGTGTGGGAAAAGTTGGACTAGGAGAAAGAAGGAGAAAAGATACAAAAGACAGACTTCTACTTCCTAATTGTATCATGTTTGCATTTGTTAAATTCACCCTCAAAGTAAGGTTTTTAAAACTTTTTTCTACCTCTGAGAAATAATATTGCTTACCTTAATATTAATCAAGAAAGTGAGCTATTTTACATTTAAACTATAAATGTAAGTTTGAACTAATGAATTATTAAAACCCAGTTTGGAAAATTCAGATTGATTTAGACCAATTTATTATATAATTTCTGTTAATCTCAACCTACTCTTTTTGATATTGAATTCATAATTAAAAATATACAAAGCATAGGAAAAGAAATTTGATGTGAAAAATGCAGCAGAAGAGAGAAAAACTAGGAGAGCTATTGTCTACTCTGTGTAAAATGATCAGGTTTAAAACACATAAAACATACTTTAAATATGAGGAAGAAATAATAAGAAGACTTTTTTAAAAGAAAGATACAACATTCATGGGCATGAAACCTATAGTTGTTAAAGCTAAGAATTCAATAAAACAGTACATGCTCGTCCACTCCTTTCAAAATGGAGCAACCAGCAGTTGGTGGAATCACCACAATAAAAGAGATAATTGAATTAACAGATAAGTATTCATTTGTTAACTATAATATGAAAAGCTCTTAAAGAAACATAAACAAAACAATTATTGGAAAAACACTATAAAAATGATCTACAGAAACTTATAGTGAAGAAAAATTAAGTATCTGAAATGAAGAATTCAGCAGAGGGCCCCTCTGACCCTGCTGAGCATGCAAGCTTTGCAAGGTCTCAGAAATCCAGACTGTGGTGGAAGGCAAGAATCGAAGGGTTGTGTTGAGACTGGCGAGCCCCAAGGCATGTTGGGGACTGCCTTGGCCACCAGGCATGGACAGGAGTTCCAGTCACCTGGGATGGGGTGGGACAACAGTGAGGCTCTTGTGAGATCAGCCACAACAGAGACAGACACAGAAACAAGCGGCTCTGTTGTAGACCAGCTTCCAAAAGAAGTTTGCTGGGCCACCAGCAGTCCCATGGTGGAGACAGAGATCTAGCAGATTCTATTGGCAGAAAATATAATCAAAGAAACCTCTGGAAATGTGGATTTTCAGTTCTTTGTGGCAAAAAAAAAAAAAAAAAGAAAGAAAGCTTTTTATTTTCATGATTGGCCTCATTGGGCAAAGGGTGCCCCTTATATAATTTAGATAAGATTATTATTTTTCCTCCTTTGGACCAGGGATTGAACCCACTGAGCAACACCCATGGAACTATTTAAATATATTTTTTTAAAATTTTGAGACACTTTTGCTAAGTTGCTCAGGTCCTCGCCAAGTTTCTGAGACTGTCTTTGAAATTGTGATCCACATTTCTCAGCATCCTGAGCCACTGGGATTACAGGTGTGTGCCACCATGCCCAATTTATAGTTTAGACAAGATTTTGAAAGACAATAACCAATGAACTAGTAGCACATGTTGAAAGGTTCCTAAATACATTTTGTGTAATGGCTGGACATATCGTGGGGTAACCCTTTGAAATGAAAGTACTATGAGAATCTGATGAAAAACTCTGAAGTTTTAAACTGGGAAAATTGGAGAGAAAGCAGTGCATCTGCTGAAGCAGCCATTGAAACACAAAAATCAACATTGATTCATTGGAGAATAATGTTGGAATGGAAAAATTGCAATTATATATTTGATGGAAAATAAGAAAGAAGAAATTGATAATTTCTAGCAAATGTGTGATATGGCTTAATTTAATGATCATACAACCATTTTTTAATCTCCTTCATCAAGGACTGAATTGGCTGAAGCAGAACTTGAACATAATATTATGTCAGTAATTCTATCAACTTAAATTTCTCTCTTGAAACATTCTTATAAGTTGGCATCTATTATAGATAGTTTTTCTTCTATTATTTTTTAAATTTTGTGCTGGATGGCACAAACTTGGATAATTCTCATTTATTATGCTGTTTCATATATGCCAAAATCAAAGTATGCTGTGGCGAAGTGTTCCAATTCTGGAAATTTCCCTCTACTTGCTGCAGATAAAATAACATCTGTTGTTCCAATTTCAGAAACATTTGATATTGTTCAACATTTTATATGTATGTTTTAGAGATGGATTTTGTAGTCACACTCTAATTCCTGATAAACTCTCCTTTCCTGAATCTTCAAATAATATGGCTATTACAAAACAAACAGGATTGGTTTGCACAGTTCCGGCTCAAGATATGCAAGATGCAGTGTAGCTTAATACAGTCTGTCAATGGTTTTAGTGGATAAAAGTGGAATTTTCACAAGTGTGTCAGTTATTAACTTCAAAGCTATTTTTGAGAGAAGTACTGAAATAGTTATAAAAATGCTTTGTGATGCAAAGAATTTGTTGAAAAAGAAAAAAAAGTCTATCTATGACAGGAGAAATAAAAAATCAATGGTTATTTATACCAGCAAGTATTATTTGTAAATATGGATATTAATAGCACAGTCAAAGACTGTACTATGCAGAAGCTAATATAGAACTAAAGTAGCTCTACAGAGAATATAGATGTCAGAATAGGAAATATTGCCAGTGATAAAGAAGGATCATTCCAACAACCAAAGTATCCATTTATGTATGTTATAAATATTGTGAACTGGCTTGGCCTGGTGGTGCACACATGTAATCCTACTGATTTGGGAGGCTAAGGCAGGAGGATTTCAAGTTCAAAGCCAGCCTCAGCAATTTAGAGAGGTTCTAAGCAACTTAGCAAGACTCTGTCTCAAAATAAAATATGAACAAATGGCTGGGGATATGGCCCAATGGCTAAGTGTAAATGGGGTCAATTTGGTGCTAAAAATAAATAAATAAATATTGTAAACTGAATGATAATGATAGCAAAGTCTTTTAAAATTTTTGAGAAAGATTTAAGAAAGTGATTAAAGTGAGATATACAGTCTGTAATACTTAACATTGAAAAGTGTTGGGCACTGTGCAAAAGACAAATGCTGCGCCGGACACCATGAGACTTCTTCTTCTTCTTTAAGCTTCCTCTTTCATGCTTTGTGTGCTCTGAGCAAAAGAGCGTGAAAAAAGTGTGCACTTGAGGGCTGCTTCCTCTTTCTTTCTGTACCCCTTTTAACTACCTTCCGGTTAGTGATAGCTGACAACACCAACATGACAGTCCCTCATTGGCTAGGATAAGCCAATTTGCTGCTTCATTGAATCCTTTGCTCTCTCCTCTATCTACAAAAACCCGCATGCCTTGGAAATAAATGGATTTGAGCTGCCACCTTCTTTGTGTCACTGACACATTTCCCTGCCAAGACGGAGGGGCTCTCCAACTAGGGGGATCCAGACTTCGGCAGCGGCACTCATCCTCCTGCTCAGCCCCTGGGTGACAGTCCGATTGATTTGAACCATCCCGCCCACCCTCAGGGATGCCTGAGGTAGTGACAACTGGTGCCCCGTGTGAGGAATTCCTCACGTCCTCCTGACAGGACATTGAGAAAATTCTGGTTTGGGTGAGTTCGCCTATTGCCCTTGTTTTAGGGCCCCACCTTCTTTCCTTTTAATCTTTCCCTATGTCTACTTAAGGTGAATTTTCTAAATTGCCTCAGCTTTCTTGGGCCCCAATTATTGGATTCCTTCTTGCTGTGGGAGCCCTTATTTCTCTGATCCTGTTGTGAGACTCTTTATTATCCCTCTGAGACCCCTCTATCGTCTCTCCTCTACCATGGGTCAATCGACCAGCCAGATAGACCCTGCCTTAGATTCCCTGCGAGTTCTCCTTAAGAGCAGAGGGTTGGAACTCACTGATGGTCAGGCAAAGGCCACATGGGCAACATTTATTAGGATGGCCCCCTGGCTACCTGAAAGTAACTTATTTGATTGGGATATGTGGGATCGGGTTGAGCAGCTCCTTACGAAAGCTCAAGTCTAATCTGGGGATGTCCCCTGCCTCAGGACGTTTCCTACAATTTCTGCCCTTAAGAGCTGAATCCCCCACCCCGCCGACCTAACCGCATGCAAGAAAAGAAACACCTAGACCAAAACAAGGACCGTGTCCCTTTGGAGGAAGAGAGGCCTGTCCCCCATACTCCGACACCTCCCCTCAATCCTTTTGGCTCAGCCCCCTGGCCTACTAAAGATGGGTCCCCTCCTCTCCCACCGCCGCCACGGCCTCCATCCTCCTCTAGTCCATTTAGATCTGTCTTGATTCCACCTCCGTTTTTTGTATCGAAACCTCCCTCAGCCCCGCCTTGCTCTGATCCTTGCCAGTTGTTCCAGGTCAATGTTAACCCTGGGGGCAATCGCCCAGCCGCCTGGCATCCCTGGGAGCCTGGGGACCTTAAGGAGTTAAAAAAGGCCGTTCTCGAAGATGGACCCAATGACCCCTGGACAGAGACTATCCTCCAGGGACTAGCCCACCACTCATGCATGGTGGCAGACTGGTGGGCATTAGCCCGTGAAGTCCATCCAGGTCCACTGTATGTAAAATGGTGTGCACTGTACAAGGAGGAATGTCAAAAGCAGGCAGAGTGCAACCAACCAAAGCACTAACCCCATGGTTCCTATTACCGTTGGAATGCTTACTGGCACCTCCGGCCAATATTCATCAGGCATCCAACAAGCAGCCATTCCACCTCCTTATCAGGTTCAAATTCGGGCTTTAGGCCTGGCCGCATGGCGAAAGCTGGAGGAGGGACCCACCGAATCCCTGATCACTGGGATCAACCAGAAACCTGGAGAAGACCTCCCCGGGTTTATTAATAGAGTTGAACGGAGCATTAAACAAAAGTTCCCTCCCAGAGACCTCTGTGATCATTTTGTCAAAATGATGGTATGGGTAGGAATGAACCAAAAACGTAAAATGGCTTGTTCTGGTCTTAAGGACCTATCTATGGAGAGATGGATAATAGCCACAAAGGATATTGGGACCCATTCCCATCAGACCCAGGCATTGGCCTCGGCCCTTCAAACATCTCATAGAGAGGATGTGGCCGCATTAGTGTGTGCACTCCAACAGGATTTCCCCAGAAAGAGCGCCACCTGTTTCAGGTGCAGGCAAGAAGGTCACTTCAAAAGGGAGTGCCCCCAGAGGGCAGCAGAGGGATTGAACTCAATCGGGGCCTCCAAGGGGTTGGACCCTAATGCCCACCATCCACTCCTGAACGCCCCACTCATACCCTGCCCACGATGTGGGAAGGGCTATCATTGGACCAAAGATTGCCGATCTAAAACAGATGCACATGGTCAACCTTTAAACTCCCCAAGGGGCTTACCCCAGCCCTATTAAAAAATAGGGGCCCCCCGGACAAGACATGTTGGACCATCCCCCTCGTGCAGGGCATCCAACCCAAAATGATCCTCACAATTGGGGGCAGATCCTTTAAATGCTTAATAGATACTGGGGCTGACAAGACAGTTTTAAGAAAAGAAGAGATTCCCCCCCAATGGGAGCTGGTTCCCGGACTCCCTCTGCTGGGGGTGGGAGGACAAACCAGCTCTCAGCAAACTGCTGACTGGGTGTTATGGGTGGATCCTGATGGCAACTCAGGCAAGGTGTGCCCCCTGGTGGCTCTGGGGCTCACAGCTAACCTCCTGGGCCAGGACATATTAGGAGAGACTGAGGCCTACATTACCACTGACCATAAAAGGCCTTTTATGAGGATTTATTGGATGAGGAAGAATACCAGCAACATTTCGGGGAGGGCCAATGTCACAAAAACTACCGGGGCGACCCGGACTTTGAAAAGATAAGAAAGGGTTTGCCCCGATTTAATCCCCGAACTTACCCCCAATCCTAATGGCCACTGCTGCCCCTGGGGCACCCAAAATCAATTGGCTTCCAGGGCCCCCCATTTGGGTGGAACAGTGGACTTTACCTTCAATAAAAGTAACACAACTACATATCCTTGTTGATCAACAGATAAGGTTAGGACACCTCCAATAATCCATGAGTCCCTGGAACTCACCTGTGTTCATAATTAAAAAGCCCAATGGAAACTGGAGGTTCCTTCAAGATTTGAGGCAAATTAATCAGAGAATGGTTCCCTTTGGGACCCCTCATCAAGGCCTCCCATGGATTCTGGCCATTCCTAATGATCATCACCTGATTATCATTGATATTAAGGACTGCTTTTTCTCTGTCCCCCTCCACGCTGAGGATAGAGAAAGGTTTGCTTTCTCCCTTCCCTCACTTAGCTTTAAGGTACCTGACAAGAGGTTCAAATGGACTGTTCTTCCTCAGGGAATGGCTAATAGTCCCTCTATCTGTCAACATTTCTTGTCTAATACACTCTCCCCTCTGGACACTTGCCCCAACTTACTTGTCTATACTTATATGGATGACATCATCCTGGGCTCCCCCTGCCCAGAGACTCTTCAACAAGAGTCTATATGCACCTCCTTGCCCAACATAATTTACAAGTAGCTCCCGAAAAAATCCAAAATATTCCCCCTTTCAAAATTCTTGGATCTATTCTCACCATAGATTCTGTCTCTCCTCTGAAACCTCAATTACATATTAGGGATACTTTCACCCTCACCCAACTTCAACAACTACTTGGGGAGATTAATTGGATGAGACCCTGGCTTCCCATTTCTACAGCTGAACTTACACCCCTCTTTCACCTTTTAAAGACCTTAACCTACAGTCCTCTGTTCAACTATCCACTACTCACTGGGAGGTACTTTCCAGGGTCCAACAAGCCATTAATTCCACCTCTCTGAAGAGATTTGACCCTAACCTACCTCTATTTTTATATGTATTCCCAAGTAAAACCATCCTCACAGCTCTTTTGGCTCAAGAGGGAAGGCCTATTCATTGGATACGCCTCTCAGTGGGGGGAGAATCCCGTGTCTACTCCTTAAATGACCAACTGGCTGATTGTATCATTAAGGGCAGAGAGCTTTCAAATCAACTTTTTGGGACCAATCCACATATGCTGATCTTCCACATTAGGTTCAATGATTTTTTATGGCTCCAGAGGAACAGCACCAGGATGGCACTGGCCATGGAAGGGTTTGTTGGGAAAGTTGACTGTCCTTATGGCCCCTCTAAGTGGATGAATTCCTTCAGGAGATTGGATTGGCACCCCCCTCATCTATTCCTGTCCTGTCCCGATCTTCGAGCCCCTACCCTCTTCATGGACAGAGGCCAACGAGGAGCATCAATGGTGCTTTTCTCTTCCAAACCTTGCCCAAATCAACCAGATCTATCTCTTACCCATGAGATCCAGGGTTCCACCCAGTTTAAGGGCTATATGCAGTTGTCCTTGCTCTCAGTAAGGTTCACACCACCTTTAACTTGTTTTCTGATAGTCTGTATGTTGTCAACCTTCTCCCTAACCTTGTTCATGCCCACATTAAGATGGATGACAACCCATCACTCCTCTTATGATCCAAGCTGGCTATCTTCTAAATAAAAGAATTAATCCCATATATGTTCAACACTTGCGGGGTCATCAGAGCTTGCCCGGACTTCTGAGCCGTGGTAACGCTCTTGCTGATTCCCTTGCTTTCAGTCCTCCTGAGTGTTACACACTCTCAGAAGCTGCCTCTTTTCATCACCTTACTCATGCTAATTGGAGAGGCCTTCACCATCGCTTACCTCAGGTTCCAATAAAAGACCTAAAAAAGATTATCAAAACTTGCAAGTCCTGCCTCTCTTTCCTACAAGTCCTCCCCCCTTCAGGGACTTGGAGTTAACCCCAGGGGCCTAAGGCCCAATAATCTTTGGCAGACAGACATCACCCATTATTCCACCTTTGGGAAATTTAAATTCATCTTCAAGTCTGTGGACCCCTTCTCCCACGCTTGCTGGGCCTCTGCACACACAAGTGAGAAGGCCAAAGATGCCATCAGCCATTTTCTTCAATGTTTCGCTATCCTAGGTCTACCAGACCAAATAAAAACCAATAACGGACCTTGCTTTATTAGTCAATCCCTAGCTAACATCTTCCAACAATGGAACATTACCCACACCATGGGAATTCCACACAATCATAAGGGCAAAGCCATAATAGAAAGACATAATAACACCCTTAAGTCTCAACTAATAAAACAAAAAGGGGGAGCACTCCCCCCTCATGATCAGTTAAAAATGGCCCTATTTACATTAAATATTTTAAATTTTTCCAGAGGGGATCATTTTTCACCCTTTCAAAAACATTGGGCCACCAGCACGCCATACCTGACTCTCAAGGTCAGATGGAGAGACCCTCTCATGGGGATATGGAGAGGCCCTGACCCACTGATCAATATGGGGCAAGGATTTGGCTGTGTTTTTCCAACTGATGAGCCCAAGCCAATTTGGGTCCCAGCCAGGGATCTCAAGCATTGCCCTCCTAGTACTGAAAGCCCTCTTAATGAACACCCAGGGGATTCAATCTCCCCTGAGGAGCCTTCCCCTTTTGATCTCTTCCAGGAACCATGATGATCCACTCGATTTTAACACTCTTACTTGTGGAGACACACTCGACACAGGCCAGCTTCGGTGATCCAAGTCAAGCAAGGGCCCTATTACAAAAAATGCAAGGGGACCCCTGTCAACAATGTGGATACAGCAAACGACCTCCCTCCAGCGGTTGTTACCTAACCATCAAAAATTGTAACAATGGCCTCCAGGCCACCATACTGGTAAAAGGTTGGGAAAATGGTTGCCTGGGCACTTTTATTTCTAAGGTCTGTTGGGATACCCCAAAACTGAGCCATTCGGCTGTATGCTCCCCCCAAGTTTATTTTGAACACTTCTCTCCTAACGCTACCTGCTTCTTTTCCATATCAAATGATAATGATTATGACATATTCTTGGATAATATTCCCTCTTACTTTTGGTCTACTAACATCTCCCTTAAAGACTCTCAAATGATATATCCCCATAATGGGACTGTATTCCTCTGCTGAGACACCGCTTATAGCTTCCTCCCCCAAAACTGGACAGGGCTTTGCGCTTTGGCTCTCCTTTTTCCAGACATCCAAGTGGTTCCTAATAATCAGTCTCTACCCATTCCCGCTATGGATCATTTTGGCAGGAGGCATAAACGAACTATCCAGGCTATCCCCCTACTGCTGAGCCTTGGTGTTGCTGCAGGGGTTGCCACAGGATCAGCTGGGATAGGAACCTCCTTACAGTATTTTAAAGTTCTCTCCCAACAGATGATTAATGACTTAAACTCCGTGGCCGCTACCATTCTAGACCTCCAAAATCAAATTGACTCCCTTGCTGCGGTAGTCTTACAGAACCAGCAAAGGCTCGACCTCCTTATTGCAGAAAAAGGGGGTTCTCTGCCTCTACCTCCAAGAGGAATGCTGTTTTTATGCCAATCAGTCAGGGATTGTCCAGGACAAAATAAAACAACTCCAAGAAAATTTAGAAAAGTGCTGCAGAGAGATACAGGAGAGCTTTCTGTGGACGGAGCTCAAGGGATGGATGCCTTACCTTCTTCCTTTTCTAGGACCTCTCGCTCTAATTTTCCTACTCTTGACCTTTGGCCCTTGCCTTGCTAATAGACTTATCACCTTTGTCCAAAAAAGAATTGAAGCTATACAGCTCTTGAACATCCAGGTACAATATCAGCGACTTGCCAGTGCTGACCCTGATCATCGCCCTTTGGACTAATGACTGGTAAGATCTTCCCAAATGGAGGACAACCTAAGACAGGTCCTCTGGGCTGGGTTTTCCCCATAGAGACCATTGGCTGTGCGGGTATCCAGAGATGGGTAAGATCCCCCAAAACGTGGGGGGGACCTAAGACAGGAGCCCCACCCTGGTTTCCAGTTGCTTTATTGGCCTTAAAACAAAACAAAAAGGGGGAATTGTTGGGCACTGTGCAAAAGACAATCACTGTGCTGGATGCTGTGACACTTCTTCTCCTCTTAAGCTTCCTCTTTCATACCCCACACGCTCTGAGCAAAAGAGCTTGAAAAAAGCACACGCTTTGGGGCTGCTTCCTCTTTCTTTCTGTACCCCTTTAAACTACCTTCTGGTGAGTGACAGCTGACAACACCAACATGACAGTCCCTCATTGGCTGGGATAAGCTGATCTGCCACTTCACCATTGGATCCTTAGCTATCTCCCTTATCTATAAAAACCCACATGCCTTGGAAATAAATGGATTTGAGCTGCACCTTCTTTGTGCCACTGACTCATTTCTCCGGCCAAGATGGAGGGGGTCTACAATGAGGGGGATCCAAACTTCGGTCGTGGCACTCACACTCTTGCTCGGCCCCCAGGGGATGGTTCGACTGATCCAAGCCATCCCACCCACCCTCAGGGATACCTGAGGTAGCAACAGAAAAGAAGGTAAGTCTCAAAGCAATTATCAACTTTTTTACCTTTAGAGGCTGTGAAATAAGAGTACATTAAATAACATCAAAAACAAAGTAAATGGAGAGCCAGAGCAGTGGCTCTGCAGATAGGGCACTTGCTTGACAATGCAAGGACACAGGTTTGATCCCCAGCACACATAGACAACAGACAACAAAGTGTCAGATCAACAAAAGCCACATGAAAATGAAATAAAAATTGATTCTTTCTCATTGTCCCACTCTATTTTTAGGAAAAAAGCAAATGAAAGGAACTTATAAAGGAAATGCAAAGCAATAAGAATCCAAGAACATGTATGAAGTCCAAAGCTGTCTTTTTTAAAAGATCAAAAATGTCTGTGGACTTCTAACTTTATTGATCAAGATAAAAAAGAAATGAGGCATATCGTCAACAGCCCAAGTAAAAGAGAAGTATCTACAAATTGTGCAGACATTGAAAATGTGAAAAATAAATTTTGTGACAAACTGCATGCCAATATATAATTAATAACAGGAAATGGATAAATTGTAGTATCAAAACTTATACAAGAGGAAAAGAACAAAAAAACACTGAATTTGAAGGAAAAAATCCTTACCAAAAAAAAAAAGTATAGATCCTAAAATTTTTTTTATTTGATGGAAATAGAGATACAATTAAGGGGGAAACATTATCAAACCATCATTAGTCAATGTATATATACTTAGTTATCCAGGGCTAATGACAAATGATGGATGCCCAGCTTGGGTTTTCCCTGTTGCTGTTCCCCCAGAAGAATTCCTGCATTAAATGGGTATCTCGTGGAGAAATGACATCTGTTTCTGAGATGGTTCCCCCATATTCCCACTCTCCAGTCTCCTAGGAGTTCTTCCTATCCCCTCCCCCTCCCCATCCTCCACCCTATGCCTCCTAGTAGCCTAGGGAGCCTTCTCCCTATTGCATTGAGAATCATACAATTTGAAGTTATTGTTAGCTTAGTCATCTAACATATTGCTTCTCCATATAGTTTAGCTTCCACAGATGAGAGATACCATTTGGCCCTTGAGTTTCTGAGATTGGGATACATCACTGAGCATAATTTCTTCCATCTCCATCCATTTGATTTCAAAAGCCATAATAACATCTTCTTGAATGTCTGAGTAGTATTCCATTGAGTATATGTACCAAAGTTTTTGTATCCATTCATCCAGTGAGGGGCATCTGGGTTGGTTCCATAATCCAGCTATAGGAAATTGAGCTGCTATAAACATTGATGAAGCCACATCACTATAATATGCTGATTCTAACTCTTTTGGGAAAATGCCCAGGAGTGGAATAGCTGGGTCATAAGGTGGCTCCATCCTTAATTTTTTGAGGATTCTCCACACTACTTTCCAGAGTGACTGAACCAGTTTGCAGTCCCACCAGCAGTGTAACAGTGTTCCTCTTTTCCAACAGCCCCTCCAGCATCTGTAGTTTGAATTTTGGATTTTTCCACTCTAACAGGAGTGAGGTGGTATCTCATTGAAGTTTTGATTTGCATTTCCCTTGTAACTAGTGATATAGAGCATTTTCTCATATATTCATGGGCTTTCTGGACTTCCCCTGGAGAGAAGTTCCTTTTGAGTTCTTTAGCCCATTTATTGATTGGATTATTTGTGATTTTGGAGTTTAGTTTCTTTAGTTCCTTGTATATTCTAGATATTAGCCCTTTGTCTGAGGTGTAGCAGGCAAAGGTTTTCTCCCATTCTATAGGTTCTCTCTTGATGCTCTTGACTAGATCTTTAGCTGTGCAAAAACTTTTTAGCTTAATTGCAGCCCATTCATTTATTCTTGATTTTCAGCTTGAGCCATGGAAGTTTTGTTAAGGAAGTGGCTGCCGACTCCTATGTCCTGTAGTGTTTACCCTACTTCTTTTTCAAGTAAGTTTAAAGTTGTTGGCTTAATATCCAGGTCTTTGATCCATTTTTATTTAATTTTTGTGCAGGGCAAATGATAAGGATCCAGCTTCAGCTGTCTACACATGGCTGTCCAATTTGTCCAACACCATTTGTTGAACAGACTATCTTTCTTCCACATTATACTTTTGCCCCCTTTATCAAATATCAAAAAGTTAAAGATATGGGGGTTTGTCTCAGAATCTTCTATTCTGTTCCACTGATCTTCGGTTCTGTTTTGATACCAATACTATGCTGCTTTTGCTACTACGGCTCTGTAGTCTAATTTCAGGTCAGGGATTGAGATACCCCCTATTTCTTCCTTTCTATAGAGTAGTGTTTTGGCTAGGAGACTAGCCAAAACACTACAGGAGTCTGGGTCTCCTGTTATTCCATATGAACTTGAGAATTGCTTTTTCTATATCTGTGAAGAATGCCATAGGTATCTTGATGGGGATTGCTTTGAATTTGTATAGGACTATGGGTAGAATGGCCATTTTAATTATATTGATTCTGCCTAACCATGAGCATGGAATATTTTTCCATCTACTCAGGTCTTCTGTAATTTCTTTTTTTAGTGTTTGATAGTTTTCTTTGTAGAGGTCCTTAACATCTTTTGTAAGGTTAATGCCCAAGTATTTCATTTTTTTTGGAAGTGATGTTGAATGGGAGAGATTTCCTGATTTCTTCTTCTGTGGATTTGTTGCTGGAGTAAAGTAATGCTAGTGATTTACTGGAGTTGATCTTGTAGCCAGCTACTTTACTGAAAGTACCTATAAGTTCTAGGAATTTTCTGGCCAATGTTAATGGGTCTTCTAGGTATAGAATCATGTCATCAATGAACAGAGATAACTTAACTTACTCTTTTCCTATACGAATACATTTGATTTCCTTGTCTTGCCTGATAGTTCTGGCAAGAATTTCAAGGGCTATATTGAACAATAGTGGGGAGAGTGGAAAGCCTTGTGTAGTACCTGAATTCAGTGGAAATGCTTTCAGTTTTTCTCCGTTGAGGATAATGTTGGCTGAGGGTCTGTCATAAATGGATTTGACATATTTAAAATATCTTCCCTTGATCCCTATTTTTTCCAAAGTTGTGAGCATAAAGTGGTGTTGAATTTTATCAAATGCCTTCTCTGCATCAATTGAGATGATTATATGATTTTTATTTTTAATTCTGTTTATGTGGTGAATTACATTTATTAATTTGCATATGTTGAACCAGCTTTGTTTTCCTGGAATGAAACCCATTTGATCATAATGTATTATTTTTTTAATGTGTTTTTGTATCCAAATAGCTAAAATTTTATTAAGGATTTTTGCATCAATGTTAATCAGGGAAATTGGGCTGTAGTTTTCTTTCCTTGATGTGTCTTTGTTGGGCTTTGAAATCAGTCTAATATTTGCTTCATAGAAAGTGTTTGGGAGTGATCCTGCTCTGTCAATTTCCTGGAAGAGCTTGTAGAGGTTCAGTGTTAGTTCTTCTGTGAAGGTTTGGTAGAATTCCTCTGTATATCCATCCAGACCTGGGCTTTTCTTTTATGGGAGAACTTTGATTACTGCTTCAATTTTGCTTTCTGTGATAGGTTGGTTTAGGTTTTCAATGTCCTCCTGTTTTAAAGAGGGGATGTCATGTGTGTCCAAGTACATTTCCATGTCCTCCAGGTTATCATATTTGGCAGAGTGTAAGTTTTCAAAATAGATTGTGATAATCTTCTTTATCTTGGATGAGTCTATGGTGATATCCACATTTTCATCTGTGATTTTGTTGATTTGCTTCATTTCGATCTTCCTTTTGGTGAGGTTGGCAAGAGGTCTGTCAATTTTGTTGACTCTTTCAAAGAACCAACTCTTAGTTTTGTTTATAGTTTTATAGTTTTTTTGTTCTAAATTTCATTGATTTCAGCTCCGATTTTGGTAATTTCCTGTCTTCTGTTAGATTTAGGGTTGGACTGTTCCTCCTTTTGTAGTCGTTTGAGTTGAAGCATAAGGCTGTTAATCTGATCTCTTTGTAGTTTTTTGATGTATGCATGCAGTGTTATAAATTTTACCTCTTAAGAAAGCCTTCATACTGTCCCAGAGGTTTTGGTATGTTGTTTCCTCATTCTCGTTCAGTTCCAAGAACTTCTTAATCTCTGCTCTCATTTCCTCTTTTATCCATCCTTCATTTAAGAGGTAATTATTCAATTTCCAAGTATTTGTATAGTTTCTGTTGTTTCTCTTACTGTTGATTGCTAAGATCATAGCATTATGATCTGACAGAATACATGGTATTATATCAACTTTTTTATATTTGTTAAGAGTATCCTGGTAATTAGGATGTGGTCTATTTTAGAGAAGGATCCATGGGCCGATGAGAAGAAGGTAAATTCAGCATCTTAAAATGGAATATTATGTAAATATCTGTTAAGCCCAATTGATTAATAGAGTTGTTCATATTGTAGATGTCTTTATTGATTTTTTGTTTCGATCATCTATCTAGAGTTGATAATGGTGTGTTGAAGTCCCCCAGGATTATTGTGTTGAGATCAATGAGGGGATTAATGTCCTTAAGTATTTTTTCCATATATTTGG
>PVKS010010480.1:0-59966 GCA_004027875.1 Aplodontia rufa | reverse complement strand
CACACACACACCAGAAAAGATCTATAGAAGTGAATTGTTCCCTTGAGAGTAATAATTTTCATTCCTTCAACAAATGTGTTTATCTAGCAACTTCTCTGTACCAGTCGCAGGGATGCAGTGTTGAGGCTGACTGTCCTTGCCTTCAAGGCACTTACAGTTGGAGACAGAAGAGTCACAGGCAAGCTGGGGACACCTTAACAAATTCAAAGAGATTCCATGAAAAGTGAGGTGAGCAGAGGTTCTGCTTGGAAGTGAAGATTGAGGAAGGTCTTGAATGGTTGCCCAGGGTTGCCAGGCAGGAAGAGTGTAGGGCCAGGCGGGTTACTGTTCTGTCTAAAGAGCATGTGCAGTTCCTTATGGCCAGTCGGGTTGGGAATAGAACAGTGACCAGAGATGCGGCTACGGAGGGAAGCAAAGTTCAGATCATTAAGAAACATGCCTGCAATCCCAGCCACCCTCCAGGCTGAGGCAGGAGAACTGCAACTTCGAGGTCAGCCCAGGCAAAACAAAAAGGGTTATGATTGTAACACAGTGGTCCAGTGCCTCTGCGTTCAATTTCCAGTTTACAGGGGAGGAGGTGGGGGCTATCATATATATCCAAGGGCTTTGGGTCTTATTTTGAGAATGTTAGTGAACTGAGGAATGCTTTTTTTTTTTTTTTAAGTAAGAAGGACAGTGAGAGAGAGAGACAGAGAGAATCAATTTTTTTTTATTGAGTTTTTCACATGGAATTCATTGTTCTGACACTTTGTTGTGTATGTGGGTGCTGGGGTTTGAACCCGTGTACTTGCGCATGCTGGGCAAGCACTGTAACCTCAGAGCCACCACTCCAGCCCCCTGAGGAATGATTTTAAGCAGACAGAACATATGTATATGTATGAGGTCCTGGGTTTGAAACTCAGCACCTGGAAAGGAAGGAAGGAAGGAAGGAAGGAAGGAAGGAAGGAAGGAAGGAAGGAAGGAAGGAAGGAAGGAAGGGTGGGTGGAAGGGAAGTAGGGGGAAAAATACCAACAGAGGGAGGGGACTGCTCTCATGTTGTACTCACTTCTTAAGTAATGCCCCTTTATGCAAAACTGTATAAAATGCCTCTTAAATTTCCTTCTTTCTTATGAAGGGGTTTGAGAGTGGACTTGAATTTTGAGTTGGAGAATGGGATGGGAAGCAGAAAATATGTATTTATTTTTATTTATTTTTTATTTTTATTTTTAGAGAAAAGGACAGTGAGACAGTTTTTATTGAGTTTTTCACGTGGCTTTCATTGCTCTGACACTTCTCTGTGTATGTGGGTGCTGGGGTTTGAACCTGTGTACTTGTGCATGCTGGGCAAGCGCAGTAACCGCCCAGCCACCGCTCCAGCCCAGAAAATGTGTAATTAGAGGAATTGTATTTAAATACAAAGTTGATGATGAATCAGGATAATTATCATTTGGGATCAAAAATTATTCTAATTGGGGCTGGAGCGGTGGCTCGGCGGTTACCGCACTTGCCCAGCATGCGTGGATACTCGCAATGAAGGCCATGTGAAGACTCAATAAAAATTCATTCTCTCCATCTCTCTCTCTCACACACTGTCCTTCTCTCTTTAAAAAAAAAAAAAATTCTAATTATAAAACCATGGTGCTGGAGCCATGGCTGTGCCATAGAGCTGATGTGTGAGAACCCAGGTTTAAATCCCAGCACCACATACACAGCTAAGTGTTGGGAAAACGAAAACCAGATGAAAAATGAATTGATTTTCTCTCTTTAAAAAAAATAAAGCCATGAAAACGATTTTTTTTTTCATGCTGAGGATCAAATCCAAGGCTACATGAACTTTATCTCCAGCCCTGAATCTTTGCTTTCTTTGTCAGGTGTGTGTGTGTGTGTGTGTGTGTGTGTGTGCATGCATGTGTGTGTAAGCACTGGCATTGGAACCCCAGGACATTTTATCACTGAGCTATATTCCCAGTCCTTTATTTTATTTTATTTATTTTTTGAGATAGGGTCTCCCTAAGTTGCAGACTAGCCTTGGATTTGCGATCCTCCTGCCTCAGCCTTCGGAACAGCTGGAATTACAAGCATGCACCATCATGCCTGGCAAAAAATCTTTGCTCCTTATAGCATTTCATAAAGCAGATATCTATGTACTTTTGAAATGTGTTGTTTTAACTGGCCTGACGACAGCAGAATCACCCAGCTTCTCTGAAGGACTCTCATCTCACTGCCTTAAGGCAATGGCAATTTGTGAAGCCTCCAGTCTTGGGTGGGACTCCCAGGAAGAGCAAGGTGCAGAGGAGCAGTGTCCTCTGCAGTCCACCGTCACTCCACAGTCCAGATGGTGGTCCTGTTTTAAATCATCTCGGATGACACCCACACCATTTGAGTATGAGTTGCTCACGTGGCAACTGTCCATCACTATTTAAAACATTTTTATGATCTTATCGAAAGTGTTGGTGACAAACACTTCCACTTAAACTCTCGTCACATGTGCATTCCTTATCACGCTACGTAAAATGATTTAAGGCCAACCCGGAGCATCTGTCTGTTACAATCACTCTATTCATTAAGTTTATGGCAAACATATGGAGGAACATCTGCATTTTTCTGAGAACGAAAGCAAAGATTCATATTTGGGGTTGACCTAAAATATTCTAATAGCATGATTATATAACTATAAAATATTTATTCTCAGTTTGTACTTTGATAGCCTATTGATCGTTTTCCTAATTTGGGAGATTAAATGTCCTTCTCTAATACTAAGACTGAATCTTATAATCCTTTCTATTTCCAGAAACAGTTTCTTCCACGTGGAGAAAGAAAATAAAAAATGCAACAAAGTGAAATAACAAATAAGTAAGAGAAATGGATTCAAGAGTAGAAAAGAAGAAGAATGGGAGTGGGGCTGATGAAGACTATCCTTTCAGGCAGAGAGCAACTTGTTTGCCTTAAGGTTTTCAAATAGTCAATAGGAAAATGAAACACCATTGGCTACAGCTTCCAGCATCCAGATTATTTAGAAAAATCACACCACCACCAGCAGCCCTGCAATTTGTGGTTCTGAGACCAAAGAAATTCATCTTGCTCTAAGCACCACTCATCAACCAAATATGCTGTAAAGTGCTTTATTGTGGGTTACTTAATTTCACAACAGTCTTTATTGAAACAGCCGGAGACAAAAGAAAAAAAAAACCCAAAAAGTGGCAAACTTAACACTGAGTTAATGATTTAAATCATTTTATAAAGAAGGAGCCATAAAGCAAGTGCCCATTTAATCACTCCAGAGCCACCCTACCTCTAAATGACACCAATGAAGTGAACACTTGTACGATGCCTCTCTCCTCACTTCATCCCCCATGGTAAGGAAGTCTGGGAAATGTAGTTTTTTAGCTTTTCTGTTTCAGCTATACAGAAAAGTGCAATAGAAGGTTAGGGGAGACATCAAGTACGCAAGCTACCGTACTACCTCTGGAATTTCAGTCCTTTGGATACTGAGTCATCTAAGTGTAGGTATGGACCCAAAACCAGCTGACAAGATATGAGGAAATGTCTTTTGGCAATGGTTTCCTTTTCTGAAGGAAAAGGTAAAGCTTCTGAAGGAAATCGTCCTCTACTCTTTAACTTTTTCCTGTCTGGAACAAGGATGCAGTGCCTGGTAATGCAGCAGCTGTCTGGGGGCTGTGAGGGAACAAGCATACAGCCAACGCTTTAGGAATGATAGAAAAGAAAGATAGAGTCTGGGTCTCCAAGGCATTGCTGAGCTGTTGCACCACACCTTGCTTGCTAATCTTTGCACTGTTTTTATGAGAGGAAAAAATGAACTCCTTTTTATTGAAACTTCCATAGTTGAATTTTCTGTGTTTGCTGCTGGATACATCTCTAACACCCAGCCTGCCACTAGGACAAGATGGTATGTGTCATTACACTTTTGTTCTTGATTGTTTGATGATGAACCCCTCCTAGTTGTAAGACCATATTTATTGAATTAAAAAAAAAAAAGATGGTAGCTGTGTTGACAAGAGAGAAGTGTTCAGACTCAGGATCTATCTTGGAAGTAGAATCGTCAGGACTTGATGTTGAGTTGGTTGGAAACAAGGTGAAGAGATGGAAGAAATCAAGGAAGTCTAGATTTTGGGCTTGATATAACCCATGGAAAAGTATAATCTTGTTTTCATTCAGAATGTGGGAAAACCCTTACTCTTACTACTGTAGAAACACACGAGGAGGATAAAAACATCTTTGTGTTGCTCCTTTGACTACCTGTTTCCCAGGGAGCCTATGGAAAACTGGGTTAAACTTGTGTTAAATATGCTGAAAAGGATTGGAAATACCCAACATCTATTTTGGATGCTGCAGCTGGAACATTCATGACCTCTCCAAAGTCTTGTTTTCCATCACAGTCCAGGTGTATAAAACAAAACTTTTACATCAGCTGCCTTGTTCTGTTTTTCATTGCTTGCAGGAATAGACTATTTTAATACTAATACTTCTAAAGAATATGTTAACTTCTTGAATCAGTAAATAATGTTCTACAGCTGGATCAAATAAACATTCCACACTGGAGCATTTTTTTTTAAAAGAACATATTCTTTAAAAATATCTACCACATTCTATGATGTGTATATACATGGTGATATATACACATATATAATGATTATAATATATTTAATGATCATATTATATATTTATTGATCTATATATATACACACAGAGAGAGATTATATGTTTTGTACCCATTACTTGCATCACTAAGGCTTTTATTTTTTTTTTTTGATGAAGATAGAGTAGGAACGTCAAATATAATGCTGCTAAAACCTCAGTTGCTTCTAAAGATGTTTTACCACCACCACCCTGGCACCTCCTGAAAGTGCAGTCTTTCACTTATTGAACAGCCTGCTTCATCCCCCATCCGTAGCCCAGGTAGAAGGACAGGAAATTTATTAGCTGGTAGGAGCAGACTTGGAAGGGCAGAATGGCCATTCAGATTCTTTCCCTCTCTCTCTCAGGGTTTGAAATGAAATCTTTAAGTGAAGGATGCAGTCTTGAGCAGAAGGTGAAGGTTTAAAATTATGAGATAGAGATGCAAAAAGAATGAGTGGGTAGATGCTGAGAGGGAAATGATAAGTCAAGGGACTGGCTTGAGTGCGGACAGCAAGGCCTCCATCCCTGATGGTGTGACATTCCTGCCACCCTGCTGCTTCCACTGCCCACTGTTCAGAGGCTGGAGGAAGAAGCCACAGCTGCAGCAATGGCAAAAGAAACCTGAACAGCCAACACCAGAGAGGGCCCTGAAGTAAGCAAATCCATCTATGGACGACACAGCACGGCTGAAGTCGCCCTAGCCTCTGTCCTGCTCCTGCCCACACCCCACACAGCCCGGTAACTGGAGTCAGTTTCTGCCTTTTGCAATAAAAACAGCCAAGTAAATATCCAAACAGCCACAAATTCTACTCTTTTTTACCGTAAATAACAAGTGATTGCCCTTTCGTGTTCTAAGTTTTTGCTACATAAGCGCAAGCATTTGGGAAACATTTTTTTCTTTTCTCCTTCTCCTTCTTCATCTTCTTTTTAAACAATACCTAATATAACCACAAATGCTGGTAATTACTTGTTATATGGTATTATTTGGTTAACAGTGACAAGAAAAAAAAATGTACATGTTCAGTACAGATACAATTTTCCCAAATATTTTCTTTGCTTAGGATACTTTCGTGAGAATAATCTTGGATATTATTTTTTTCCAAGGTGAAAACTAAATCCTACATGGGACATTTATTTCATTTGAAAATCCCATTTAAACTGGAGCATTCTATGAAACTGAGGAAGGACTTCTAGGGAAAGATCTGTTCTGACTCCCTCCCTGGGCCCCAGCCTACGTGTGGTAGGACAGCCTGGGACTTCACAACAACGCTCCAGAGGCTCCAGAGACGGTGATGTTGGCATCCACTGAGGACTACTTTTCACCTGCTTCCTCAAGGACATTGCTCTGCACAGAGAGTGTCCTCGGACACTCTACCCTTCCCTGTCTTCTCTCCAGTTCCCTTCCTCCCAGATGTCTGTTTCAGAGGCACACACGCAGCCCCTTACAGAGTGAAACGGATCACAGTTGGAGGAAAATGAGTTTATACGGTAAAATGGAATTCCAACTAATCCAAGTTCAAGTCACACAAACTGAGATATACATACTTAACACAGAGTGATGAGTGTTTCAACTTATACAGAACATGGTTTATGCCAGGAATCTGTCACCTGGGTCCTGGGGAAAATGGCCAAATATGTAAAAGACATCTGCTTCTCTCCCACCCTCTTCTCTGCCTGCCAGGCACTCAGATCTCCCCTACAAGATAACCATAGTGATTCGCAGACTGATGGGCTTAATATTTACATTTAGAAAGGCAAGGTTGTAGTCTCCCCTCCCCCACCAATGAATCTGAAACATGTGATGGAGAGGTGCACAAGGGCGCTGCTTTTTCTAGCCTCCTAGAAGACAGCAGGGCAAGTCTTCCGTGTTCTGCCATCTCTGGATGCTTCTTTTCTTATTCTTACAGTTTTGCTTGTTAACTGAATTTAACCAATTCAAATACACCCATAAGTTGTATGTGTGCACAGCTGCTAAAACAAAGAAGAAGAAGAAGAAAAAAAAAACCCACCTTTTTATTCTTCCTTCTTTTGTTTGCTGAGTACAAGATACC
The DNA here is from genome assembly GCA_004027875.1 of Aplodontia rufa. Lineage (NCBI taxonomy): Eukaryota > Metazoa > Chordata > Mammalia > Rodentia > Aplodontiidae > Aplodontia > Aplodontia rufa. The sequence goes on along the minus strand of PVKS010010480.1, from coordinate 53,297 downwards.
CTGAGGCTGGGGACCAACTTGTCAACAGAGAGAACTTTAGGACATGCTTTTTCAAAACTGAGCAAATGACTTCCAGGCTTTTTGACTTGAGTAATTCAGCAAAGGGCAATACCGTTCACTGAGTTGTAGGCAACAGATCAAGGATTCACCTTGGGAAATGTGTGATTTTAGATATCCACGAAGCATCTGAGTGGTGGCCTCAGGTAGATTGTTAGATAAATTGGTGCTCAGAGGACCTCTGGAATAGAGGTATTAGCACTGTCATAATGTCCACAGATTATATGTGACATGCTTGGGGCCATAGAGGGAAAAGGGTGGGGGGAACTTGAGGAAGAGGGACAGAACCCTGTCTCAAAGAACTTCATCATTAAGAGTTAAGGTAAGGGCTGGAGCGGTGGCTCAGCGGTTACAACGCTTGCCTAGCATGCTTAAGTATGCGAGTTCAAACCCCAGCACCACATACACAGCGAATTGTTTGAGGAATGAAAGTCACATGAAAAACTAAATAAAATTGCTTCTCTCTTTCTTTCTCTCTCTGTCCCCTCTTTCTTTAAAAAAAAAAGAGAGAGAGAGAGAGTTAAGGTAAAGGGGCTGGGGTGGTGGCTCAGCGGTTGCTCAGTGGTTGTGGCACTTGCCTGGCATGCAGGAGGATGTGGGTTCAAACCCCAGCACCACGTACACAACAATGTGTCGGAGCAATGAAAGCCACGTGCAAAACTAAATAAAATTGATTCTCTCTTTCTCTCTCTCCCTGTCTTTCTCTCTCACTGTCCCTCTCTTAAAAAAAAAAGTTAAGGTAAAGAAGGAAGAGGCTGCAAAGATAACCAATGAAATAGGAAAAGACAGGCAATTGTGATCCCAATCTAAGGGGGTTGACTGGTGCTATGAGATTAAGAAGAGGATGGCAAAGGATTGAGTAGATAGATGGACAACAAGGAGGCCCTTGGTAACATCAACAAATGTCAGTCACTTTACCAGCTATCTCAGCTTCCTTCCCTCCATAAAATGTCATAATAATTTTACCTGATTCTCAGGATTTTTGTGCATGAAGCAATTTGCATATGTTGTAAAACACCTGGTTAATGTGAACTGTTAAATTGGCTAAGAACACATGCTTGCATTTCTGCAAAGCAGATCTGATAACACCCTCCTCATAAACTTGTTATGAGGAATAAATGAGATAACATTGCATTTTAGAAAAGTAGACTTTAAAAGTAACTACAGGGGTGTCTTCGCCACACCTCTACCTGAGTTCGTTACAGTTAGGTACATCTAGGAATAAGAGGACCAAACCAAATCTTTGAGAAGGTGGAATGCTCAGTAGTAGCGTTAGGCCCTGCCACCCATTTATTTATGTCAAAATCTCTTAGAGAAGTAGATGGTATCAGAAAAAACGGAGAGATCCGTGTTGCTGGAAACATGATGTTATTAACAGGCCAACCTTATTTCACTTTCTATATAAAGCGCAATCTGATGTTGGCTCTACACAGCTTAATTGTTGGCAAAGATGTTTCAAAGATACAAATGTTGGCACAAGGTCAAACAAAGGCCCTGGATGAGAGGATCCAATATCAGTAGGATACTCATAGTGTTCCCTGCAGGATTTGTTTTTCTCCTTGTGATACTGGAGATTAAACCCAGGGTCCTTCATAGAATAACAAGCAGAACCACTAAGCTATATGTACCCCAACCCCGTGTCCCATGTAGATTTTATTTTATGTATTTTTTTAAAAAGAGAGAGGGACTATCAGAGAGAGAAAGAATCGATATTATTTAGTTTTTCATGTGGCTTTTGTTGCTCTGACACTTTGTTTTGTACGTGGTGCTGAGGTTTGAATCCGCATCCTCTCGGTTGCCAGGCAAGCACCCAACCTCTGAGCCACTGCTCCAGTCCCTCCCCTACAGATTTTAAATATGAAGGCCAAGACAAGGTTTGAGACCTTGCTCAAACTTTCCTATCTTTCATGTTATGCTACCTTTAAGTCTGGCCTTAAGACAAGTATCCAGCCATCATTGGGACTGGCCCAGCATGGAGAGAATACCAAATGTGGGAGACAACTTCTCCATTTCCTTTCAACCACATATGGACAAATCGGCCATATAGACTCACAGATAAACCTGGTGGAAAGTAATCTTTGGCAACTCATAAAATGAAAACTATTACTCACTGACATGTTTAATATAGGAACTTCATGAAGGGACAAGAGCACAACTGTGGAGTACTGTGAAGGCAGTGTTTTCCCCAGATGCCAGCTAGGTACTCAGTCCTAGACAACCCAGTATCAAGCACAGCTGAGAGGAAAACCAAGTCATAGGTGGCAGGTTCCTATTCTTCCTATTCTTACAGAAGGGTAGGCTGTCGTATGGTTATGCTACCAGAAGAAACAGCATTGATTTTTTTTTTTTTTCTGAGCTACTGATTAGCATTCACTGGGATCTGTAGAATATGATTCAAGAAGCAGATAAACATCTTTTCAAAAACAGACCACTAAATTCAGGAGATATATTAATTTGTAAAGTCAAAGCTAGGCATATAAAATAAGAAGTCAGAATCAAGTCAGGAGAGAAGAAGTTTGTAGGTTCTTAAAGTTGGACTCAGGATGTAGACAAAATAAATAAATAAAAATTGGATGGATAAATAAATAAATAGGACTCAGGGAGCAGATAACCACCTAGAAAATGGTTTGGAATCTTCAAACACCTGAACATACCTGAAAGTGTCTCCCTTCACTGAGCAGAGCACAAACTAAATCATTCCTTCCTAAATCAGTACAAATCAACTTCCAAAATCAGTAATGTCTCCATGACTCTTGAATTCACTTTAAGAAATGCTGTACTATTGAGAAATGGTTCTCAGTTGTTTAAACTTACAGAATTAATCTGTTGAAACACATCTTTGATCACTGATAAGCTACTGAATGGCAAAAAGGAATAATCAATTATGTATGATAAATTAGAGATTATGTATTTTTGTGGGTTTGGCTAATTTAATAACTGGTTAGTATTTGTTCAATATTTAAGAACAAGGAACCAACATAAATTTCATACATATTACTAGCATTTCACCAACAATTCAATTTTCACCTAAATTTGTAAAGCTAAACTTATTTACTGATGATATGTTAATTTTCATTTGCTTGGAATTTGCCTGAAAAGTGCTAAATATTGTTTTTAGGGTAGAATCTTGAATGAGTTGGAACTAGTTCACTGGGGTGGGAGTGGAAGAGGAATCTAAGTCTGGTTTATGTTTGAAATAACTGAACCATTATGTGATTGCTTGACTATTTTAGCAGTGGGATTTGAATTGATAGGTGTTCTAATTTCCAAACAATGTGGAAATCTGTCACTAATAAAACCAATGGTGGGGGGGAACTTAGAATCTACTACAGATGTTTTAAGAGACTTTTTAATTGTGATTTTCACAGTTCATAGTAAAACTGATATTTACCAATAACCTAGTTAATGACAAATGTAGACAGATAAGTAATCTGGTTGTCATATACATAGCAAAACAAATAGTTAATTTTCTGTTTTATAGATATGACTTTAATGGTCTGATTATTTTGCATTCAGGTTTGCAACTAAAATCTCTAATTCATTTTTTCCCATTATACTTTGTACTGATAATTGTCAGTATGCAAGGAATGATATAAAATGAAGAGATTTTAGATCATGAAAAGTCAATGTTAAATGGTGCATTAGCTAATTAATTTTGACCAGGCAAAACTGTAGACTAAAATGATTGTCTCTGTTGCTGGACATTCTCTCCTTCCTCAGTCTCCTCCCACTTCTTCAAGTTCATTTTAATTTCAGTGTTCTGAAACTTTCTCATCCTCCCACCAACTTTTGTTGTGACTCTAATTCAAAGGTATAAATAACTGATAATAGTTTAGGATGTGAGTTTTTTCAGGAGTATTTAGATTTTACCTAGGTTCAACTTTTTGTTTGTTTGCTTGTTTTTGGTATGGGGAATTGAACCCAGGTTGTCCTCCGTGCAATGACACATTCTCAGTCCTTTTTATTTTTTATTTTTAGACAGGGTCTCCCTAAGTTGCTTAGGGCCTCACTAATTTGCTGAGGCTAGCCTTGAGCTGGCAATCCTCCTGCCTCAGCTTCCTGAGTAGCTGGGATTCTAAGGGTGTGCCATCACACCCAGCTTCAAACTGTTGAACTGTAAAAATGCTTAAGGCATCAGCTGAAGGCAATGGAAATATTTGGTAAGGACATACTTCTTGCAGTTTCTCTTGGAATTGCATTGAGTAGCTTCTTTTCTACTCAATCTGCGAAGAGGGCAGATAAGAATTCAGTGCTCCCTTCCCATACCTAAGACTCGCCTATGATTTATATAACTGGAAAATGTTTTATTATCTATATATTTGATTCTATTTTCCTGTGTTTTTTGTAAGGAACGCACAGTAAAATTTACAATAAAATTATAATATTTTATACTTAATGTTCAAATTAAGAATTAAGATCATAATTTCTAGATGTCATTTCAAATGATTAATTTTATCTCATATCATTTACAAAGTTATATACTTCCTTAGAAGGATTTTTTCCCCACCAAGTTGCTTAGTTTTTTTAAATAGTTAATCACTAGTTTCTTAGTGGAGAACAAATTAGGTAAATAAACTGGATATAATTAGAAGACAATTGAAGGCTCCTCTTAGGTTGTCCTCTGTGCAGTGTACAGTAAGCAAATGCTTCATTCATTTGTTGATTTTAGAGGACAACAGTTCAGTGCAATAATTGAAAATAGCTCATAGCACATTCTATGAAGAAAAAAAACATTGTGTTGGTGTCAAGTAAGTTAATTATGCTTTATAATCTTCAAATGGAGCATATAATTGATTTGTGAAATTCTGTTATCATTGTTTAAACCCTTTAATAACCAAGAATTCCAGTTGTTTCTTCTTATTCCTAGTGTACAAAGTCAGCTGGGTACTCTGTATGTTTAAAAACAATTCAAGTCAGAGCACTTGAGCTATAATGAAAAGAATTGAACACAATGTATAATAAAAACATTGTGTGAAAACCACTGTAAAAAAGATTACTGATTTTTATAAAATATTGCATTTATTGTAGCAATCTTTCCTCATTTAGCAAAGCAACCATGTAATTTTTTTTGTAATACTTTGTATACTTTTCATTAATACCATGAATGGCTTAAAGATGGTTCTTTCTTGTGGCATGAAAATTCTAACATTTTAGCTGATCAACGTTCTTTTGCTCTTTTAAGGTTTTTATGATTACCTAAGAAATTGCCTAAGATATGGAACATATTGCCAAATATTTAGCTGAAAATGTACAAAAATGTTTTTAAACAAACATGTAGATAAAAAGGGTTTATGATTGCCTTTATACCTCCCCCTCAGTCATCTCTAAATCCATCACCAACACTGCTGCCCACATTTAAAATGTTTGGTGTCATATTTAGCTCTCCTGTAGCAAGAGGTAATATTTTAAAACATTTTGAAGACCCGTACTTCTAAATTCCCAGTTAACATAAAGAGTTGTGACTCTTGAAGTTTTTGTATATCAACATTATTTTCAACATATTTATTACTCAGGTGACCTTGGACCTCAAAAAATTCTCTGTATTTGACAAATGAATGCAAGTGTTTGTCCTAATTTTGGATTTAAAACTGTTAACATGTTTGAACTGTGTCGACTTCTCATAAAACAAGCAAGAAACAGAATGGGCCATTACAAGGGAAAATGAAAATACCTCATTTCATTAAGTGTTTGGCATCAAGTAGACATAATTGGCTCATTTGATAAAGTGATAGATTGGGAAGAGGCAGCTGAAAAATATAAACTATTAATTTTTAATATTTTGGTACAAAACTAAAGTTGGAACTTTGTTTTCAAATGATTGTTCTTAAATGCCAATAGAATTGTAATGAAATGAAACTATTTTCTTTGCTAATTCCTAGGATTTGTTCATATCTTGTGGTAGGCACTTATATTCAGGTTCTATTACAATGAAATACCTGAATGTATTCTGTGTGTTGCTGTATCACCCTGTCTGGCATTTAAGAAAATGTACTTGAAAAATGTAAAAACTGTGGATAGTTGAAATTTGATGTGTTTATAATACAAATAAAGACCATTTAAAATACACTAGTATAACATATTTCAATGGGTTGAAAGCAACTATGACTTGTGATGTAACAAAGGGGGAAGTTACAAATATAAAAAGAATCTTACAAGTATTTAGTACATTACTAATATCAAGATTTTTGAATGACTTATAGACCAATATATGTTAAAAATCAGCACAGTTTTACAAAAATTGCATGTATTAGAAATTGACTATCATATATTGGACATTTGTAAAAAATTTTTTGCATTCCTAAGAATTAGATGATCGAAAATTTCCCCTGAAGGTAATTTGTATTGCCTATTTTTCTTCAAAACAGATTTTGAATAAAACTAAAGAGCTCTACTTAAAAATCTGCCTCTCAATTCTGACAGTGATTGTGTTTTTCTAATGTGTTAAATCTATTAGAGATAATTTTATTTTTTGAATTGCATATTAGCAAAATTTAGCTCATGCATGTTAGAAGAGTCATACGTTAAAGTGATAATCTTTGTTCTACATTGATCAGTATATAGCATCATGAAAAGAACCCCAAATTTCTCTTAGGAGTTTAAAAAACACTTTGAGATGATTTAGAAAATAAAAGTGGGCCTTCAAACCCTAATCAATTGCATTCAATGATTAGATTTCAGAGTGAATAGAACACCTACCAAGCACAAACTTCCAATCTTTATTTCAGAAGGAAGCAGTCCTTGACAGATGAGAAGTTATTTCAGATATTATTTCTTTTGTGTTTGGCTCTCATAAACTGTCCCCTCCCAAATGACTTTAGGGTTTTTAAATTGTTTAAAAATTCTGATTAAACTAAAGGAAACCTAGAGAGCTAATTTTAGGCTTTTCTACAGAAGAAGGAAGAACAAAAGATTAGTGAGACTATCCAAGAAACAATAAAAAGATTAGACTTATGAGCAATGCCCAATTTAAAATTTCACCTATTGTCAAATGGTGAATGTCTATTCCAGTTTTGAATACTTTGATTTCAAAATTCTCATATAGCTTTTTCTGTCTCAGAAACAAGATGTTGCTGTATTTATAAAGTAGGCCTTGCAGCTTGTCAATGTTTTCAGTTCTTAATGCTGTGGACCATTCTAAAGCCATCACATGGCTATTTTATTTAAAAATTTGATTTTTGGTCTTTCACAAAAACATAGGGGAAAGATTTCTTTCACCAAAGGCGTCATACTAATGTTTGAGTTTAGGTATTCAATTTTCTCTTAGAGAAAACTGCAGTTCTCAAGTAATTTGAAACCTGCATTTTCTAATACAAGCTAAAAAGAAATGTTTCTGGTGTTTGAGAAAGACATATTTTCCTTGTGGAAATCTTCAGCCTGGAAAAAACAGATATGTCAAGACTGAGCCGCTGAAAACAACGTGAAATTATTTCAAAATTCAAAGGCCGGTTAATAAAGTAGAAATAAAATAACACGGCTACAATATCCAAAGCCGGGCTGTAAGTGGGCATGAGCCCTCTGAGGCTTGAGGGGCACCTGGGTTCGAGAGGCAGCCGCCAGAGCTGGGGGAGCTTCAAAGGTGCCAAATTTGAGGGATGGATTCCTGAGTCTGAGATGACCCGAACGCTGAGTGCCAATGGCACGCACAGGATTGTGTTGTTAAATGGCCAGGAAAGACGGACGTGGGGAGCGTGAAAACTTTTCCTTCCCAGGGCAAAACCACTAAGCGCGGGAACCGAGAAGCCCCATGACATTTCGGGGTTGGGTCGCCAGTCCAGTGATCCCGAGTCGCTTAAATGACAGGCTCCACTCCACCAGCCCGCAGAAGCCGTCATTTTCAGTCTCAAGCCACCCCCATATCTGTAGGGTAAAGAAAGGAGGGCCGGGGAATTGAAGGGACCCGCTGTCGGGTTCCTGGCGCTGCGCAAACCCGATGGCGCAAAGGCTCCGACCTCTCGGCCTCCTCGCCCGCCGAAGTCGCCTCCTGCCTGGTACCGGGCGACACCAGCGGCGGGATGGGGGAGCCGAGAACCCGAGCGCTACTTTAGCTTCCGCGAGTTTGAAACTTTGAGCGAAGGGCGATGTCAAATGCAGTGAAGAAAAAAGGGGAACCAAGAAAACTTGGGGCGGACCGGACCCTTTTCCATGGACCAGTGTGATCGACGGAGCCCGCAGAGAGGAGTCTGGCTGAGAAGACCTGGCTTTCCAGTCCTGGACCGCCGCCACCGGCTCCAGAACTTAACCCGAGGAGCTTCTAGGCACCGGCTCCACCCCAAATCGCTGGGGAGCGCGCAGCGACGTCCCGGGCACCGCCCCGACAGGCGCCCCGAGGCCTCCGCCAGCCAGTTCTTCCCTCCAGACCCTCCTGGGGCTCCCGGCCGGGTGCCGAGCTTGGACGCCCTTCCTGGAGCCTGGAGAAGCCCGGCGGCCCGCGCCAGCTTCCCGCGATTCCCCCAGCGCAGGTGGACGTGGCGCCGCCGGACCCCGACCCAGGCCACCTCTAGACAGGCTCTATTCTCGGGCGTCCCCTCCGGCTCTCTCCCAGCGCGCGCCCTCTCCTCCGCCCCACAGGCTTGGTTCCTCTTTTTCGGTTTCCTTCTTCGACGCTGCTCGGCTACCCATCCCCTTGGCACGCGCGCCCACCAGCTCCGTGGGCGAGGCTAGAGGGCGGGTGCTCGCTCCGCGCCAGGCCGGGCTGGAGGCCCACTCGCTGGCCAGGGGAGCGCGGGGTGGGCGGCGCACACGCGTGGCCAGGCCGGGGAGGGGGCCGCGCCGGGGTCCCGGCGAGGGCGCTCCAGTCCTGCCCATCAGTCGGACCCCAGCTGCCGAGGCTGCAGAAACGCGCTGGCGCCTGTCCACCGCCTGCAAACCAAACCAAACAAAAAGCGACGAAAGGAAACGCGAATATGGCGCTGCTGAAAATGGAGCCTCGACATCTAGAACGTCTTTCTTTTCCTTTCCTCCTCTGCACTTCGTCCACTTTCCTATCTAGTCCTCCAGCGCCTTCCTCCTTTGCATTCCTCCGGGCGTTCTCTACCTCTCAGCCCCTCTGCTGTTCTTACTAATAACCTCCTTTTCCTGGCTCTTCCTTGGTTTCTTTCCCCTCTCGGTTCCTCTTTCTCCATTTTGTGTCCTTCGCAGGCTCTGGTCTCAGTTCCCTTTAGGGGCTCGCACCGCCCTCCCACCCCGTCGGTCTCACTTTTACGCTTCTGTCTGCTGGAGAGTGCAGGAGGGAACGGCAGGGGTGGAGGGCCTCGGTAGCGGGTTGAGGGGGTAAAGAAAGGTGCTATTTTAGAACGCAGGAACCTCCCCGACCGTCCTGCGCTGGCCGGCAGCTGCAGGGAACCTCGCCTGCTGTTACTCAGGCTGCAGCTCCCAGACTCGCGCGGCCGGGTCCCAACAGCCGAGCGTCCCAGGGACAGATTTTATTCATAAGTTAATGCGCTTTTTTTTTTTCCTTTCCCTTTTGGTTTTGGCAGTGGTTCCTGAGCGTGGCATGATTTTTGATAGGTAAGAAATCTGAATCTCATTTTTCCCAGGGGACTTCCAATGACGATTTTAGAAGAAGCTTGCAAAGAAGACAGCAAGGTTAATTTTTTCCTGTTTTCTTTTGAACAGAGGGGACTCCCAAGCACGAAGCTGGTTAGGTTTTTTTAAGAATTAAACTTTCTTTAAAAATACCTTTTCTTTTCCACTCCTAGCTGATTTTGATTTTTTTAAAAAAAAGAATGAATTCTTTTAATAAACAAAAAATTGTTACTTCTCAATACAGAATGTCCCAAAAATGTAGTCCTTAGATGCAGCACGATTTTGAAGTTCAATAGAACAAGGAGACATACAGTACTTACTACATTAAAGATGAAACAGTGATATTACTTGACTATGCTGAATCTTAGCGGTAGAGACTTTTTTTCTTTCGCTAGGAAGGATTTCCCTTGGTTCTATTAGAGAACCAGCTAATGGTAGTTATTTCAAAGAAAAGAAACGATGGCATCATTGACTGAGTACCTTTTTTAGTCATGGCAAAAAGGTTAGACTATAGGCAGAGTTTGAACATAAAATGATTTTGCTTCCCAACTCTACTTAATGTACTCTGTTCACATTAACCAGTGCAGTCTCATTTCTTCTGGCCAGTTTTACATCCCCCCTGTTAGAACCAGTTCTTCAGAACAAAATGAAGGTGCTTGTTCTTTATTGGACTGAAAATTCATGACATTATTTGGAAAGATCAAAGTTTTGTAAGGAGACTCTTTTTTAAAAACATGAGAGAAGGGATCTTAGAATGCTTCCTTTTAAAAACTACCTTCCTTGGTTCAATGCCTTGATTAAAATTGTGATCCAAACAATTTACTTTCAGACTACTTATGGAAAGAAAGAAGAAAGTAGATTTTTGATAAGAACTAAATCAATTCAAGTAGGCCTTATTAAGAATCTGAATCTATGAATTGTTACTCTCAAAATATGTTTGTCAAATTGAATCTGGTACAGATGTTCCTCTGATTCAAATAGTTGATTTACAAGTCTTACAAAAGTAGGTGGAAATGTCTTTCCTGTGCATTTCTCCTGGCAGATGAACAGACAAGATAAGTCTGATGAACAGGTAGTTCTCCCCCCACCCCAGGTAAACTCCCTAAAAATGGGCAAAGTTAGAGAACCATTAATAACCCTGGGTTTAACTGGAGTAATTCAGTACTTAGGCCAAGTTAATCCTGTTAAGATGTTACTTCCTGCTAAGGAAGAAAAAATTAAGCACAACTCAGATTCTTTTAGATAGATAACTCTGCATATATTTTCAACAATGGGGACTGGGGAAAAGTATCATTTACCAACAAATATATGTTGAGTATCAGTAGTCTTCAAAGCACTTTGAGGCAATGTATTGATAAAGTGGGTATAAATTGTACATAGTGTCTGTTAAGGAGTTTACAGAGTGTAAGGAGTGATTAATTCTTCTTTATTTTCTCATTTAAAATTTAAAAAACAAACATTCATCAAAGATAAAATTAGATTCCTACTTTTCCCCACATATAAATTAAATTTCTTACAGATTAAACTCCTAAATAAGAAAAACAGAACTTTTAAAAATATTGAAAGAAAATACAGAAAAATTTCTTCATAACTATGGAGTAGAGAAGAATTTCTTAAGCAAAACATTCAATTTCACAACCCACAGAGGAAATGATAAATTGGATTATATAAAAATTTTAAAAGAGAAGACATTATAAAAAGCTAAAAGATAAACTGAGATGATATTTCTAAGGCATGCACTTAACAAAGGATTAATGTTTAGAATGAATAAATAATTTAATGATTTATAAAGAATTCCCTAAGAAAAAGGGCAAATAGGGATATATACATATGAAGTGAAAATATACTATTAACAGCAAGGGCAAATATCAACTCCAAAAGAAAATGATTTCCTTTTGGAGAGATGGAAGGAAGGAAGGAGAGGAACAGAAAGAGGTCCCACAAGGGCACTACTCTATAAGAAGATCAGAGGCCACTGTGACAAGATGTCAAAACTTTTTATTCTTTGTACTTTTTAACAAGCTTGTTATATTTTATTTAAAAATCTCTAACATCAAATCCTAGTCTTAAAAAAAGAGACACTTTTCTTTATCTTGGTCAATAATCTTGTCTGATGGTGTCCACATGTAGAATGTAAAGCAAACACTTCTCCCCAGTGTTTTTCCTGCACAGCATTTGAATGCTCTATGGCATTCACAGCAGAGATTTCTCTAGTTTTCTTCTGTCTGCTGTGTTTATTTTCTGAGTGTATTTAATGAAAGAATGGAAACATGTTTGAAACTATGAATATGTATAAGAGCACTCATTCTTGTATAACGAAAACATGAAAAATATTTTAAAAAGTGCTATAGTTTGAATCTTAAATGTCCCCTAAAGCCCCATATGTTAAAGGCTTAGTCCCCAATTTAGCAGTATTGGAAGGTTGTTGAACTTTAGGAGGTGGAGCCTGGTAGGAGGTTTTAGGTCACTGGAGGCAAAATTTGTCTCTTTCCTGTCTTCTCTCTCTTCCCTCAACCAGAATGCACATGAGGTAAGTGGTTTTGTTCTTCCAACCACCCCCTGATGTGATTTGCTGCCTCCCCATAGGCCCTGAAACAATGGGGCCCAGTGACCAGAGAATGAACCTTCAAAAGTGTGCATTGAAATAAACCTTTTTGCCTTATAACCTGATTATCTAAGGTATTTCTTACAGTAATGGAAAGGTAATACAAAAGGTGCACAAGAAATTCTCTCCACAACATTTTAGAAATACTGTTGAAAAATCTAACAATCTTAGGCCTAGCATGCAATGTTTGTGTGTGCGCGTGTGTGTGTGTGTGTGTGTGCGTGCGCGCGCACGCACATGCACAGTTTAAATATCAGAAATTGGGGGGGCTGGAGTGGTGGCTTGGCAGTTACTGCACTTGGCTGGCATGTGCAAGTATGTGGGTTCGGACCCCAGCACCATGTACACAATGAAGTGTCAGAGCAAAGGAGGCCACATGAAAAACTAAAAAAAATTGATTCCCTCTCTCTCTCTCACTGTCCCTTTAAAACAAAAATTGGTATTGTGGAAGAACACAGGAAGTCTCATTTTCTCATTGCATAGTGCAGGAGTTCATACAATTTTTCTGTCATTGCTACTTTTTAGTAATAGAAGTTTTATTTACCTTGTAACTTCCATAGGGATTATTCATAACATAGTAGCATTGAAAAGATGTAACATTTCAATTGCTTTGAGATCTTAAGTTCTAGGTCAACAAGCATCATGAAGCAACATGATTATTGTTTCACTTATGTGTGAATGAGTGAGAGGGGGTTTACACACTGAGTGAATCACATGTCAGGCAGTGCCAATATAATTATGCCAAATAAAAGGTCAGAAAGTTAGGCAAAGAGATGCATCATTTTTGCAGCAGGGCACATAGGAATTCTGCCAATTTATGCCAAAATAATTTTTAGAAAGCTCCAAAACTTTACTCAAAAATTTTCTATGACTCCCTATTTTCCAACAACATTAAAGTTCAAGTCTTTTCATTGGCATTAGAGTCCCCTGTAGACTCTCTGAATTTGTATTTCCATGCTTATTTCTATCACCACCAAATAAACTCATATCATTAAGTGAGCAATCCATACTATTTGTAATATGTCTATTGAGAATAGTGGGCTATGGTTGTCTGTCTGTCTCGCTCTCTCCCTCTCTCTCTGTCTCATAGCATCTTGCTATTTTGTCTGGATTGCCCTCCAATTCTTAGGCCCCAGTGATCCTCCTGCTTCGACTACCCACCTCTCCCACCCAGTAGCTGAGACTACAGACACATGCCACCATACCTATCTTTTTTTTCCTTAAGAAATATTATTGCACTGCTAGTGAAGAAATACAGGTAACTCTTGTCCCAGGGGCCATGATGCTCACTGTGGAGGAACAGAGGGCTTTTTTTGTTTGTTGTTTTTTTTTTGTTTTTTGTTTTGTTTTTTGTTTTTTAAGTGAGGTAGTGAAAGAGAATTAACTTTATTTAGTTTTCTATCTGGTTTTTGTTGCTCTGACACTTAGCTGTCTGTGTAAGTGGTGCTGGGGGGTTTGAACCCAGGTCCAGGCAAGTGTGATAATGCTGAGCCACTGCTCCAGCCCCCATACCTATCTTCTTATATCAATTAAAATATAACAGAAAATCCAGTTAAACAGAGGCTTAATTTTCTTATATGACAAGATTCTTTTTTTTTTTAACAGAGAGGGACAGTGAGAGAGAGAGAGAGAGAGAGAGAGAAAGAGAATCAATTTTATTTAGTTTTTCATATGATTCTTGTTGCTCCAACATTTTGTTGTGTATGTGGTGCATGCCAGGCAAGTGCTGTAACTGCTGAGCCACCGCTCCAGCCCCAAGAATTCTCTATATAAGAGTTTGCTGGCGTTTCCTCAGGGGTTCAGGGACGTCAGAGTTCTGCAGTTCATTTGACCTGCATCTCATGGTTGTAAAAGGGTTACCACAGCTCCAAATATCACACTTCACTCTGGGTTCAGGGGTGAGAAGCAGGCAGAAAGTTTATGCTTTATGAGTCTTACTCTTGTCAAGGAGGTATCACATCTTCCAATGTAACCAACCCAAGATTTTCCCTTCCATTTCAGCCAGAATTATAATTTATGTTTAGTGGGGGAGTAAGGTGAACCGTGACCCGAGGATGGACGGGACAACATGGAGCACGGAGAGGGTCCACGTAGAACTCAGGCGTGCGATGCCTCTTTTCGGAGCAGGAAGGCCACAGGTAGCGCAGTCTTGAACAAAGCGAACCTTCTCCCTTATCTGATGGGTTGGCTCTTTGCCTCCTACCCTAGAAAAATAGAGACCTGGTAGAAATGAGAATTAGGATAGGGACCAGTGCTGGCCCTTTTTCTTCTCTTGACCTGACAAATATGCATGGAATTGCAAAGAACTTCAACCAGTTTTGTTTTAACTTCAGATAATCCAACTCACACATAATTCACCAGGCGTGGGAGTTCTGGAGTGCCCTCTCTGGTTTATTTGTTTTATCCGGCATTCTATTGGGGGACCAGGTCTTCCTCCTGTGCTGAGGGTACTCCATCCCCACATCTACTCTCCAGGGGTCAGAACTTAACCATTCAGTACAGCTGGAGGAGAGACTGGGGAGATTGAAGCCTATCGGCTTGGTGGTAGAATAGGACTAGGGGAGCAGGAAAGGTATAATAGGAATCAAAATGAGGCTGCAGAGGTGGGTTAGGACCTGTTCATGCTGTACCAAGGCACTTGAAGATGATCAGTAGGTCATAGGTTTCCAAAGTCTCTCCATCACCTGCACTCAGCAGTTGATCTGTAATTTCTTCACCGTGTCCTCCGTCAAAACAAACACTTAGTTCCTTTAGTTAAGCAGTTTGGTCCAAAATGCATAGTAGTGGTAATTTGTGTGGTGTCTGGTGAATGTGGCTGTGTTTTTCTCAAACATTTAATTATATTCCATCACAATTCTGAGTTTGTTCACAGTGGTGTCCCAGGGTGACTCAGTACACAGTTTGAGAATCATAGTATAAGTAATAGAAGACTTCTTTTCATCTGGTGAATCAAATACTTGCTTTCGTATATGTATTTATTTATTTAGTGCCAGAGACTGAACCCAGGGGCACTTAACCACTGAGCCACATCCTCAGCCCTTTTTATGTTTTATTTTGAGATAGGATCTCACAGGAAGGTGCTTTGGGTCTAAGTCGCTGAGGCTGGCTTTGAACTTTCGATCCTCCTGTCTCAGCCTCTGGAGTAGTTGGTCTTACAGGTGTGATCCACCACACCTGGTATGCTTTTATATTTTAGAAACATTACTTTTTCAGTGGGTTAAGGGATTGATTTAAGACATGGTGGGAGGTAGGGAGACCATGAGTTAATGGTAGACATTTAGGAGGGAAGTGAGGAGGGTGCTGGTGAAGCAAACTCACGGGTATGCTATCAGATCTACAATATGTTATAGAGGTAGAGTGGATAAGATTTCCTTATCAATTAGTTCAGGGAGAGAGAAAAAGATGAATTCCTAGATCATAGGCTTGGGTTAAAGGGTAACTGATAGTAGGAATACAGGAAAACTGACCTTTGGAAGGAAGAGTTCCATGTTTTGGCACATTGTATTTGAGATGTATGGCATTGAAGCTGCTGATCTGGAAAAGAAACATAAAGAATGACTGCACAGATTGGGGCTGACAGTGTGAGAGTAGATAAGGTTGCTCAAGAGGAGTGTGGAATAGCAAAGAAGCATGCCCACATGTGAACTGGGCCGTGGGCTGCTCCCATAGCTGGTTAAACACAGTTTATGGGTCTGTGAGGGTATCTCTGGAAGAGAGTGCCATTCAATTAGTGGACTGAGTACAGCAGATGGCCCCCCTCAGTGTGTCTGGGCACCATCCAATCCATTTAAAATCTAAAGGGAACAGAAAGGGAGAGGACGGTTGAATTTGCTAACAGGTGGGACAGTGGGGCTGGAGCAGTGGCTCAGCAGTGGTTACGGTGCTTGCCTGGCACATGCAAGTACATGGGTTCAAACCCCAGCACTATGTATACAACCAAGTGTCTGAGCAACGAAGGCCACATGAGAAACTAAATAAAAATTGATTCTGTCTTTCTCTTTCTTTAAAAAAAACAGATGGGACAGTAATTTTTTCTCCTACCTTGGTGTTCCTGCTCTGTCTTCAGACTGGAACCCACACTGTGGTCTCTCTGGCTCTCAGGCCTTCCAGCCACGCCCCTGGCTGTCCTGGCCCTTCAGCTTGCAGGGAGCATGTGGGGCTTCTCCACTCCCCCAATCACGTGAGCCAACTCCTGATAATCCACATTCTAATGAACATACCATGTTTAAAGAGTCAACAAAGTAAGATCCTGGCCAGAAGACAGAACCGGGAGAGGTGTCACAAGCTTGTGTAAAGCAATGTGTTTGAGAGAAGCCAGGACTCTCCCTCTACTGCTTCTGTTCTGCGGAAACCCTGGGTCTATCTGTGGGTACGTGTGTGTGCGTGTGCGTGTGTGTCTGTGTGTCTGTGTGTGTGTGGCGAGGCTGACCTCAGCCTCAGAGGGACTGCATCACAGTGGACCGGAAAGTGGGTGAGCAGGGAGGGGTGGGGGCGACAGAGCGCACCGTGCAGGAGGGGTCTGTGCCAGGCCAGCTCAGCCCTGTGTTCAAGAACCTACTCTTTCTGGGCCTACCCGGGAAGGAGCACTATTTTTATGCCCACATTTTAGGAAAAAACAAAGTAATGATTTACAGTACCAAGTGGAATACAGTAATAAAGTAAGGAGCGGAGAAAGTCTATGGAATCTTAGAATTTGGAGGGCCTTGGCAAGTTGTCTAAATACTTTTTATGACATGCATGGATATGCAACAATGAATTTTACCATTGTATATAATTATAATGCGCTATATTTAAAAAATAATAAATAAATACATTTTAAGTAGTAAAGGGAGCCAGAAAGCTGGGGAACTCACGGAATAACAAGAGAGTTATAAACAAATGACAACAATGTAGTGTGATAAGATAATAAGGTTTGGTCTAAGGAGGAGTGACTTTCTCCTGCCTCTATCATTCACTGGCCACTTTCTATCAGTGTCTGTCCCTAGCAGGGTGGCTTCTGACTGTGCTGAAATGTCCAGGTCTCTAGGGTTCCATCCCAGGGTTTCTTCTTCCTCTGTTTACACCTCCTGAGCAATCTCCTCCAGCACTCTCACTAGCTCCTGTAGGCTGATTTCTCAGTCTGTGTTTCTAGTTCCTTGACTTGCTGAACTTAAGTTGTTTTTTTTGTTTTTTTGTTTTGTTTTTTTGTTTTTGTACAGGGATTGAACCCAGGGGCGCTTAACCACTGAGATACATCCCCAGCCATTTTTTAATTTTTAATTTTGAGACGGGGTCTCACTAAATTGCTTAGGGCCTTGCTAAACTGCTGAGGCTATCTATGAACTGTGAACCTCCTGCCTCAGCCTCCCGAATTGCTGGGATTACCCGCATGCCCCACCATGCCCAGTGAGTTATACATTTCATTAACAGTGTTCACAGCACTGGGCACGTAGGTGTACTCAGTAATGTGTACTGATAAATTTAGATATTATTAGTCAGTAAACTGATAATACGGGAGTAAATTTAGAATCGAGTAAACAGAAGGAAGCTTACACGGTGAGTGGTAGGGAAATGTTTCCCAGAAGATTTGTCATGAAACTTCAAAAGTAGTTGGAAATTAGATGACAGTTTCATATGAGATTTGGCTTAGATGCAATTAGTCACAGTGAAGAATAATAGATTAACGAGCACAGATATGTAAATCAGAATTCGGGTTTTGCTACAAACTTTGGGCAATTCAGTTATTTCTCCGTGCCTTCATTTCCACTCTAGTAAACAATTCAAAGACATAGTTATATTTCTATTTTATTATTATTGTTATTAGTAGTAGTAGAAAGAAGGTACAGTGAGAGAGAGAGAGAAGCAATTTTTTATTTAGTTTTTCATGTGACTTTCATTCCTCTGACACTTTGATGTGTACTTGATGCCAGGGTTCGAACTTGCGAAGTATTTGCATATGTCAGGCAAGCACCGCAATCGCCAAGCCACCACTCCAGCCCTATTTATTATTATTAAAATACAATTTATATGACAAAATTTGCCCTTTTAAAGTGTATAATTCAGTATATTTGTAAAGTTGTGAAACTATCACCACTATCTAATTCCAGAACATTTCCATTACCCATAAGAGAAACCTCACACACAATAGCACTCAATCTCCACCTTCTTTGGCAAATCTAAGATTTGCCTGTTCTGAAATGTTTCGCTTACATTGAATGATACAATATGTTGCCTTTTATATTTTTCTGATTTCTCTTAGTGTAAAAATGTTATAGTTTTCAAGATTCATCCATCTGATAGTGTATAACAGTACTTCATTTCTTTTTATTGCTAAGTAATATTCTATTAATTGGACATATCACATTTTGTTTATTCATTAATTGATGGACAGTTGAGTGGATTTTCACTTTTTTGGTATTATGAATAATATAACATTATTGTCTAAGTTTCTTTGTGGTCATGTTTTCAATTCTCTAGAAGTGGAATTGCTGGATCACATAAATATAGTGACTCTATGTTTAATATTTTGAAAACTCTGTGTTTTCCATAGTGGTTGCATCTCTACATTTTCATCAGCAATATATAGAGGCTCCGAATTTTCCACATCCTGACCAACACTTGTTATTGTTTTTGATTACTGCCATCTTCACAGAAGTAAAGTGATATCTCATTGTGGCTTCATTTGCATTGCTCTAATAACTAATGATATTGAACATTTCTTCTTTTCTTTTCTTTTTTTTTTGGCCATTTGTATATATATTTTTGGAGGAATCTCTCCAAACCTTTTGCTCATTTTTAAATTGAATTATTTTTCTTTTTATTATTGCATTGTAAGAGTTCTTTATATGTTCTGGGCCCTTATCAGAGAAATGGTTTGCAAATATTTTCTTCTATTTTGTGGGAGCTTATTTTCCCTACTTATTTGGTAAGGTCCTTTGAAGCACAAACATTTTTAATTCTGATAATATCCAATTTATTTTTTTCTTTTGTTGCTGTGCTTTGCTTTCATATCTAAGAAACTATTGCCTAATCCAAGGTGAAAAAAGTTAGGTCTGCTTTTTTTTTTCTAAGAGTTTTATGGTTTTAGGTCTCTGATCCAGTTTAATTTTTATATATGGTGTTAAGGATTCAACTTCATTCTTTTGCATATGGTTATGTAGTTGATCCATTAACACTTGTTGAAAACACTTTTCGTTTCTTATTGAATTATTTTAGTGCCCTCGTCAAGTATGTATTGGCCAAGATGTATGGACTCTCTATTCTATACTATTGATCTCTGTGTCTACCCTTATGCCAGCATCACAACTAAAATTGTAGAATGGTAAAGTGAATTACATAGAAGAAATTCTTGTTCTCAAATTACTTGATAATTCCAGAGACTTGTGGGAATAGATTTTCTTTTACATTGGGGGAAGGTAACCAGGGATTGAAGGTAACCAGGGTGCTTAACCACCAAGTCATGCCCCTAGTCCTTTTTTTTTTTTTTTTTTTTTGAGACAGGGTCTCACTAAATTACAGAGACTGGTCTCCAACTTGCAATCCTCCTGCCTCAGCTGTAATCCTGAATCAATGAGATTACAGGCTGGGTCTCTTTTACATTTCTTTGAAAAAAAAAATCTGTTTGCATCAATTCCATTTGAAATGAATTGCATGCATCAATCTGAATTTAACTTCTTACCTGCAGGATTCTTTTATATAATTCTACTTATGTTAATGATGTGAGCTTTGGCAATCTCTTTGTGTATTTGTGAAAGGGTTTAAAAAGTCAATTATTAATGAGACATTCAATTAATAGAATGTTTAATGTTGTTTTAATTTGGAAGCTAGTCTTTAACTTCAAGCAAGATCCTTCAGATTATTACTTTTACAAAAATATTTGTTTTATTCTGTGGACTTAGAATAAGGATTTAACATGTCTTTTCTTTAAATAAAAGAGTTCTTAGAAACCACAAATTTCCTGACTAGGGTCATAGACTTATTTTAATTCAATTTGTAGTCTTTGTAATTTTGCTATTGATACTCTTAATAGAAAAATTATTTAAAAATGTTTCCCAGATAACAAATGTTAGCAAGGCGAGGATCTTAGGAAGGGGGAGCATGTTTCTCTTCGAAGATGTTAGCAGTTGTGTTTGGTTCTTCAGCTCGTAAAGAACAGATATTTTCCCCCTTAAGTAAACAGATCACAAATTCTCTTCTGCTTTTGCCAAAGGAGAGCCCTAAATGCAATGTTTCTGTTGAGGACACTTGTAGAATCCTCTGAGGGGACTTTTGATATTTGTGATTAATTAGTGACAAATCTTGGAAACATCTCTGCTCCCTGTGCTTTATTGGTCAGGCTTAGGAACTGTTTCATGGGAGTCAGTGGAGGCTAAGAGGAGGCACAGCTGCCTAAACCTCAATATACCCCAGCAGCTCCATAGGAGTTTTAGTTTTGCAGTTTCAGAAATTCACGTTTTTCTGTTCACCAAGAGGTTAACAGGTATGGAAGACTTGATTCTTCATAATCAAATATAAAACTATTTGGTTTCTTAAAAAAAAAATTTTTTTTTTGTAAAGAGAGAAGGACAGTGAGAGAGAGAATCAATTTTTATTGAATTTTTCACATGGCTTTTGTTGCTCCAACACTTAGTTGTGTACGTGGGTGCTGGGGTTTGAACCCATGTACTTGCGCATGCCAGGCAAGCACCAAAACCGCCAAGTCACCACTCCAGCCCCCAATTTGGTTTTTTAAACCTCAAAGCCCAATTAGCATTCACTGAGGACTCCATCTCATCAAAATATAGGAGCCAATTTTATGCAAAGATCCCTTGTTGATGGGTGTTTCTCGGGACATGCAATGACACATTGAAATTATTTAGTGATTGTATAACTGGAACAGAAAAAGACAAAGAGGACAAAGAGGAATTTTAATAACAATTTTAAGAGTTTTCTTTCTTTCTTTCTTTCTTTGGTATGGGTATAGGGTTATTAAACCCCAGGAATGCTTAACCACTGAACTACATTCCCAACCCTCTTTTGTTTTTAATTCTGAGATATAGCCTCACTAAATTGCTGAGGCTGGCTTAGAACTTGCCATCCTCTTGCCTCTGCCTCCCAAGTCACTGGCATCACAGGCATGCACCTCTTAGCCTAGCTTAAGAATATTTCTGTTCAAGTAGTTAGGGCTATATCTGCTCGTATCAAAAGACTATTTTTTTTTTTTTAATGGCACTGGGAATAGAACCCAGGGCCTCAGGCATTCTAGGCAATTGCTCTACTACTGAGCTATACCTCCAGTCCCATACTGTATGAAATTAAGGAACACTGAGAAATTCCATTTTCTGCCAAATTCATGATCAGTATAACACATCTCTGTACTTATTCTTACTTCATTCTTTACCATTTTACCATTGGTTTGGGTTGATGCCGCAGTATCAACCATGTCTGTAAAATGTGTTGAACAGAGGGAGAAAAGGGGTCTAATGTGAATCTAATCATGAGGAAATGCTAGACCATCCAATACTTAGGGATATTGTACTGGCTTATACTCATCAGAAATGTGAAAGTCATGGTATTTAAATGAGAAACAGAAAGATTCATCAATCGATACAGATTTAAAGAGATTGAAAGACATGGACATTAAATGCAAATAATGATCTTGGGTTTTCTTTACCAATGAAGGACCTCATTGGAACAATCGATGGAATCTGAAGAAGATCTATAGATTGGGGGAGTGGCTAATTCTAATAACATCTTATCAATGTTAAGAGCATGTGATATTTGTACTGTAGTTCTATGTAAATAATGCCTTACTTTAGTAGACACACTGAGGTATTTAGGAGATAACGTGCTTCAATTTACTCTCAAATCAAGAAAAATGCTACATATTCAGAGAAAGAAAAAGTTAAAGCCAGTGTAGTAAGATATCATCTGAAGGGCTGAAGCAGTGGCTTGGTGGTTATGGCACTTGCCTGGCATGCACAAGTACAGGGGTTCAAATCCCAGCACCCACTTACACAATGAAGTGTCAGAGTAATGAAAGCCATGTGAATAACTCAATAAAAATTGATTCTCTCTCACTGTCTTTCTCTCTTTTAAAAAGATATCATTTGAAGAATTTCATTAAATTCTTTGTATGATTCCTTGCAACTTTGAAGTCTGAAATTATGTCAAAAATTTTAAACTAATAGGGGGCTGGAGCAGTTGCTCAGTGGTTGAAGCACTTGCCTGGCATGCACCTGAGTTCAAAGCCCCACACCACATACACTACTAAGTGTCAGAGAAACAAAGGCAGGATAAAAATAAATAAATAAAATTGATTCTCTGTTTCTCCCTCTCTCTCCTCCCGCTCTTAAAAAATTTTTTTTTCAAACTAATAGGATTTTTTTTAAAGTTTCCCAGTTGTTAAAAAGTTTAACTATATAGCACATGAGAACCAATCTGTACTTTATAAGTGAAGAGAAGCAGCATACCTAAGTGGTTAAGGGTTGTCTATAGTGAGAGGCCTGGGTTTGAACTTTCACTCTGCCACTGTGAGATTTAAACCAAGTTCCCTCACTTCTAAATTTCTTATTTGTAAAACAGGGATAACAATAATGGAACCTACCTAATAACATTGTTATAAAATTTAAATGAGTAAATATTTGCAAAGGACTTGAATAGCGTCTGACACAAAGTGCTGTTTACAATATTAAAAGAATAAATCTAGAAGTACTTTAGTCTTATGATGTCAATATCACCTCTAGAAATAGCAGTGTCTTGCACTTTAGACTCTTAAAAACTTTTATTTTTTTTCTGAAAATAACTGATGTGGATTCTTATTAGTCTCTTTTATGACCAGCTTGGAATTCCTGTCCTCTCTCTAGAAAATCTCTTGCACTAAATTTTTGGTCTGCTTCATATTAGGAACTTGTAAAATGTGCTGGTTTTTTATAACAAATATTTGATATTTCTATTTTAGATTATCCAATACATTTATTTGGCATGACTAACTCAAGTGCTATGGGACTTACACAGATGAATAATATTCCAGACTCAAAGAGTATATAAATTAGAAGGGAAAATTAAATACAAAAATGTCTATGACTGGTCGTGGTGTTACACACCTTTAATCCCAGTGACTCAGAAGCTGAAACAGGAGGACTGCAAGTTCAAGTCCAGTCTCAGCAATTCAGCGAGCCCTAAGCAATTTAGTGAGACCTTATCTCAAAATAAAAAGGGCTGAGGATATGGGGGTGTGGTTAAACACCTCTGGGTTCAATCCCTAGTATAATAATAATAATACACTTGGAGAAATCATACAATAGTGCCTCACAGTCTTCAAGGAGGAAAGATTGTATGCAGTTGTAGGGAGCAGGAAAGGTTTTATAGAATACCAGGCTCATATATGAGGTCAAATGAAGATTAAGACTTGAATAGGGGAGATGGAGAAGGAAGGGTATTTGAATTGGAGGAATGAACAAAATCAAGGTGCAGTGACAAGGAACAGCAGGTACCCTGGTCAAGTTATTCAAAGTTTAAATAGATTTAAAGTTTAAATGTTAAAACATTATAAGCCTAACTCTCCTTTGCCATAAAAAGGACATAATGGTACATACCTTAAAGAGTAAACGAGATAAATGTAATATTTGTGTAGCCTTTAGCATGGGATCTGATAGTAAATGCTTATGGTATATGCCATGCAGACTGCTCTGTTGTATTATTTTTGATACACATCTGCTCCCTATTAGGATATAGTAGGGAAATAGGTACATAAAATTTGTTGGCTTAATACTGAATGGTGGGAGGAGGGCAATGGAGGAGGAGACAAAGTTGAGGTTGAGAGATACTGGGAAGGAAGTGACTGGCTGAATATAGAAAAGAGAAGAGAAAGGACTAAGATGGAGGCAGAGCTTCAACTTGGGCTGCCAGAGAGTGGTATTATCCCTGGGAGGCTATGGGGAAGATAACTGACTCTGTGTGTGTGTGCTGGCTATTGACCCGGATGCATGCTAAACACATGCTCTAGCACTGAGGGATTTCCCCAGCCCCCCAAAACTAGCTTTTACTAAACCTGGTATGCTCTGGGCACTGAGCAAGTGCTTTACGCCTATTAACTCATTTGTTCTTTTTTTTTTTTTTTTTTAGAGAGGGACAGTGAGTGAGAGAGAATCAAAAAAAAATTTTTTAAGAGAGAGGGAGAGAGAGAGAGAATCAATTTTATTTAGTTTTCCATGTGGCCTTTGTTGCTTGCTCCAAGACTTGGTTATGTGGGTGGTGCAACTGCTGAGCCATAGCTTCAGCCCTTATTAACTCATATTTGAAAACTATTCTTTGGGTAGGATTGTACTTTAAATATACAAATGATTCTAAAATGAATCATTTTGGAATAGTATAAAATCTATGTTTTAAAAATATAAATGTTAGGACACAGGTTTGAACCCCAGCATCACATACACAACAAAGTGTCAAAGCAATGAAAGCCACATGAAAAACTAAATAAAATTTGATTCTGTCTTTCTCTCTCACTATCCCTCTTAAAAAAAATGGATGCTACCTCAGTTTTGTTTAAAATCTAGCTTATACCTAAAACTCTAAATACCCATAATTCATATTGTTTTTTAAGATAGAGGGAGATAGAGGGAGAAAGAGAATTGATTTTATTTATTTTTCCATCTGGCCTTTGTTTCTCTGACACTTAGTTGTGTATGTGGTACTGGGGTTTGAACCCCGGGTCCTTGCACTTGCCAGGTAAGCGCTCCAACCTCTGAGTCACCGCTCCAGCCCCTGTCTTCATAATTGTTGCTACCTTGGCAAACTATTAATTGTATAAACAGTTTACCAAGTACCATCTTTTCTCAAGGCCCAATTGTCTTCATGATTTGGTTGATTTTAATTCCAGGCTTCCTATCCGTTTTATGGGAAAGCTACGAGGAGGGCATTAGTCTGCACTCTCCATACCTGAAACTTTGCTGTAACTGTGGATATAGAGGACACTAGTTTCATCATGGTATCAGGCTCTCTGTGCCCTCCCTTGGAATGCCTGGTGGCCACTATAAGCTATATAGCAGTTCCTCTGCCTTTCCCAGCCTTATTGTTCAGAGGCTTAGATTTAATTAAAATTATTCCCTCTGATAGAATCAAGATATTTTTTCTGTAATTTCTTTTAAACAGAACTACCAATCTTTAAATTTTTAAGTAGCAAAATATGTTCATGTATTATTTTCCAATAGGCCTACGAACTAGGTAGGGCAAGTATTAATTTTATATGGAAGGAAACAGAGAAACACTCCACATCAGGCAGCGTTTAGTACCCTTTCTCCTCCACCTGACTACCTTGCCAATTCTAGTCCACAGCGGTTTTCTTCTCCGGAGTTTCAGAATTCCCGGGTTGATTGACACCTGCCTCAATCCCCACCCCAGGAGGTCCACAATCGGGAAACCCAATCTCCCTTTGGCATCCGCTTAATTTCTTCATTCTTTTGAAGCAAATAAAAGAAGATACCTGCTCTGATTTTTTTTTTCTTTTCCCTTCTTTTTCTGATATGGGGATTGAGCCCAGCCAGGGGTACTCTACTACTGAGCTACATCCCCATTCCTTTTTAAAAACCTTATTTTTAGACAGGGCCTCCCTGAATTGCTAAGGCCTGGCATGAACTTGTGAACCTTCTGCCTCAGCCTCCCAAGTAGCTGGGATTATAGATGTGTGCCACCATGCCCAGCTGTTCTGATTTTTTTAATGTTAATTTCTCATAGGTGAGTTCAAAAAGATGACAGGTAACGTAACCACACTCACTGTGTAGATGGGATAGCAAAACACAAACTGCTGCTGTGAAAATATCATGGGAAATAAAAGGTCCCAATTCCCTTGCTAAGAGTGGTGGTCAAGAGAGGGACCATGAGGTGGAACTTATGAAACTTACTGACATAACTAGACACTCTTCCCGGAGACCTTTCCCAGTGTACTGCCCCTTCCTCTCATCACTCCCAGCTAATCCAAGATCCACTGATTTGGAAACAGTTGAAATTGTTGATACTATTTGTGAATAATACCTTTTTTCCCCCACTCACGAGGAGAAACAGCAATTACAAGTTTTGTTCTATATTTTTTGGTAACTCCATGAAAATGATTTGGGATTATTTCTATCAACAGAAGAGATTAATGGAGAAAAGAACTCTATTATAAATAATTCTGTTTGAACTCTCTAGGCAGAATATTACTATGTTAGTTTTGCCTTTTCTCTCAAATCATCTGTTTATTAAAATTAAAATGGAGGGGCTGGAGTGGTGACTCAGTGGTAGAACCTCTGCCTGGCATGCACAAGGACCGGGGTTCAAAACCCCAACACCACATGCACAACTAAGTGTTGGAAAAACAAAACCAGATGAAAAAATAAATAAAATTGATTCTTTCTCACTCATTCTCTGTCTTAAAAAAAAAAAAAGAAAAGAAAAAGAAAGAAAAGAAAAGAGAGAAAAAAAACCCTAAATTGAATAAGTACTGGGGAGTGATATTGGCCAAATTATATTGTTATACTGCGTGCATATACAAATATTTAACAATGAATCCCATCATTATGTATGATTTTGATGTATCAATAAAAAGGTGGAGAAAGAATAAATACAATAAAATAAAATGGAGACAATTATCTGAAAATTCCAACAAAGTGACATGACTTTTAAAATGATGAAAAAAAAGAAGTGATATGCTAAAATACCTTTCTCATTTTTCTTGTATATTTTATCTCTGTTTTCTGTCAAGCTGCCATTGGTCTGTGGCATTGGCAGTGGCCACTGGCCAGTGACCATTAGCAGTATTGTGTGGAGAATAGAAGGATATTTTTGGTGAGTTGCAGATATGCTTTACAGTTGGAGAAGTCCAGCCTAAATATTACTCTATATCTTGTGCAAAATGTGTCTTAAATTGGTCTCATAGCTCTTCCTTTGCTCTTACTGACAGCTGGTTTCGCATTCTCTTTTAACTTCTCTCCTGTGTACAGTCTTTATTGGGATGGTTTTTCTCCCTCACTGTTTAGTGTGTTGTTTAATTCTGACCGGATTGCTCATTTTAACAACTTAATCACCATTCTTCTTAAATACAGTAATTGAAAAGAATGTAAGGTCATGCACAGTCATGTTAATGGAAATTGCAGGAGCTGCTGCTCTGTTGGGATGAAGCCGGAGACACAGTATCTGAAAACATCAGAGTCACGATACTCGGAAGGTCTATAAATCAGCAGGGACCATCTTGCCGTGTCTCTTAAGACACGTGGATCCCATTCGCACAGATGTTCCTTCTTCTCTTTTCCTCTCTTGGAAGTAAATTAAATATATGGACTCATTGATATCTGCACAGGTCAGTCCTATTGACAGGGCATATCCTTGGGAAAGGTGAATGATCAGCAGTTCAAAGGTTTGTGATACACAGAAAGGGGCAAAATGCCTAGTCCTCTTCACTTTCAACAACCACAAAGACCAAAGTACCAATGAAGCCACAAAAATCACTTTTCTTTGATTATCCTGAAATTTTAAGAAAGAGTGTATGTTTCCAAAATCAACCCTGTGGATTTAATTTGACTTTTAAAACTGAGTATATATATTAAGGCCTAAAGGGATAGATATATAGTCACAAAGATCTCCATGACGATACATGCTTATTTTTGTGAAGTTGGCATTTTGCATAAAAGCTATGTTAATAGACATCATAGGAGTAAAATGTTCAGATTCCATTCAATCTTTTTAGATTGAATGATTATATGTTCTTTGGAAGTATTTTCAAACAGAGAGGCACAAAAATGCAAAACTAATTTAAGTGTGGAAATAGACATTTATTTTATTTAAAATGTTAAAAACTACAGAACCAGGCTTGAAGACAGAATTTTATAACAAACTAATACATTGACACATTTTGGGTATAATTTGTTCATTTTCCTTTTTGAATTAGTTTTTCTCATCAACTGCTTCTCATTATCTCTCTTTTTAGAAGTTAAAATATCAGTCTGATGTTCAATGAAGAAAGAGATGGGAGCTAAAGATATGGACATGAACAGAACTATTTCTAATATTGTTTTAAGAAGGATGGTAAATATTTAATGAAGGGGCTGTGAGATCCACCAGTGGCAGTCTGTTCTAACTGAATAGTCACAAGAACAATAGAGGAGGGAGGGACACTCATTTTGGTATTTGAATAAAAGAAGCCTGTGCCTTATGGTTTTAGCTTGTACACTAACAGGTATATAAAATGTAACATTTAAAGATAGTATCACACAATGAAATCAGACTCATTTTATGCTCTGTATACATTTCCTAATTGGGTTTATACATTTCCTAGTTCAGTTTTTCAAATTCAGATTTTCAAGTGCACATCTAAAAGTGTGTTGAAAGCAGAGTGGTACAGCTTGGTGTGAATTCCCAGATGTTTAACGTCTCTGTACTTTCAAGGAACTCCTCTGCTAATTGGTTCCAAAGGCAATTTAACTTGTCATCACACAATGGACTCAAAATGTTGGTTGGACTAAGGAATGTCACATACAACTCCCATAAACCATGATATGAATTATTTTCCCAGGGCTTCTGGAAGAGCAGTTTAGTGATGTAGAAATTTAAACACCGAATACTCAAGAAGAAATGCAATTCTTTGAGGAGGGGTGGTGATGGGGGAGATCTTTGGAGTTTGGAAGAGTACCTTAAAAGCCATCAAGGAGACAGTCACACAAAGGGAAAGGGTTTTCTATAGAGCATTTATAAGGAAATAGAGTGTCAGTAGTTCCTGCGTAAAATTTGTCAGGAGTTAATAATAAATTATGCATTTTTCTTTGTTAATGTCTCTTTTCTCCAGTGAGGTTGTCACTGTCCTGTGTGATGTGTGTTTTCAGTGGGGGGGCTGACATGACCAGGTGTATAAGCTACTGAAAAGGAAAATCAAGGACGGATTTGTTAACTGCAAAGCACAGGGACTAAAGAATGTTCCTGTAGCTTTTCCTGATGTCCCTTTCTAGGAATAAAATGTTACTGTAACAAATAATCCCACTCTAAGTACAACACCAGCAAGTAGCGATTGTATAGATGCTTTTGATAATACCTGAATCTAAAAACAAAGACTAACACCACGCAGATGATCTTGAAAATGCTTTCCAGTGTAAATCAAAGACTAGCCACCCAAGCCTGGATGAGGAGTCGGAAGCAAAAGGAAAGTTTAACTCACAAGGTGGAAATTTTTACTTACTTCCTCATAAGAGACAACAAATCAGAAATAATTGTCTTCCTGAAACAGAACATTCCAAAGAGAGATTGGGGGGGGGGAGGGGAGGAAAAAAAGCAACGATATTTTGACACATATCGCAATGTGTAATTTTGCTCGATCTTTTATACTTTTCCAATGTGTTTAAAAAGTGGAAAACAGGGTTAAGAGCGTTGAAATTGTTAAATAAAGAATTCCAGTATATTCAGGAAGCAGAGTAGTTCTTACTGCCTTTATTATTCTTCATAAAGGCGGCGGTTGAAGGAGCCAGCGGACCGGAGTCTCTGTGGCGCAATCGGTTAGCGCGTTCGGCTGTTAACCGAAAGGTTGGTGGTTCGAGCCCACCCAGGGACGCCTTCCACTTTTATGAGTTGGTCGCCGGTAGTTTTGCACAAATCCGAGTCAGACCTGCCAGCTACGCTGGGGTGGACTTCCAAGGACTGGAGCAGACCTCGGGGCCCGCTGGCGGGTGGCTCTCCGGCTTCCGGGCGTGCAGGGGGCCTCCCCTAACCGCCTTCCGCTCGCAGCGGCCCGGTGGGGCTCCCTGCTTTCCCCGGGACGCGGCGGGCGGGACGCGGCCTCGCCAGGTTCGCGCGGGGCCGGGCGCGAGCGCCGGGGGCGCGCAGGGGCGGGCCAGGAGCTGGAGCGGCGCGCGCCCGCCGCCGGGCTCCGAGCGTCCCCGGAGGCCCCGGCGCGGGGAGAGGCGGCCCGCGGGGCTCGGGCTCTTCCGGCCGCTGAGAAGCCAGGTCCCCCGGACGCGTGTATTTCAACAGGGTCAAGTTCACGCTGCAAATTGATTCTGAACTCCCATTTTGTTGAAGCGTGGCTCACCTTTTGTTGGTTCCCCGTCTAGACTTAAAGACTAATTGTTCCTCGTATTTAAAATCAGAAATATTGTTTGTCACAATAAATCCTTGGTGTGTGCACTATTGAAAAGCGTTTACATATTGTTTTACTTTTTTTCTGCTAAAGTGCTGGAATTTTGGAAAAAAAATGAAATGAACCCACAAAATTTCTGATCGATTCAGAGGGAAAAAAGCTATTTTACAACTATGTGATTACTAAACTTAAAAAAAAAATGATGAGAAAGATTACAATTGAAGCTGAGATCACATTTTGCCTCAACATTCTATATCGTGTTAAAGCCCTCTTCAAATGGTCACTTTGCCCTGCATTCTGTAAATATATGCTGCCTTTGAGAAGTAATCACAGTTTCATCTCATAATCATAGTCTTAGGCATAGATCACAGAATTTGAAAGACAATTTTACAGAAAAGTGTAAAAACAGACATTGGCATGTCTGTTCAGTGGCATGTCCCCTTGTATAGTTGCAGCCATTGGAGAGGCTGAAACAGGAGGATTGCTTGAGCCCAGGAGTTGGAGGCCAGCCTGGGTAACATAGGAAGATGGTGTCTATAAAACAAAAACACATCGTATTCCTCTACTCTTCTTTATATTCCTCTCCAGGGAAATTGTGTTAGGACTGTTTCTGTAACTGAATCCCACAAAGCGGATCATTTATAAAGCATAAGGGTTTATTTGGCTCACAGTTCTGAAGGCTGGGGAGTTCAAGAGCCCAGAGCTGCGTTCTAGTGAGGGCCTTCTAGTGGGGACACTGCAGAATCCCAAGGCAAGGTAAGGCAAGACCTGGTGAAGGTAGCAAGCTTGGTAGCTCAGATCTCTCTTCCTCTTCTTATAAAGTCATTAATGCTATCTGGGGGCCCACCCCCATGACCTGCTGTAACTCTAATGACCTCCCAGGGGCTGTGTCTCTAAATACCATCAATGTATGCCAATATATGAATTCAGCAGACACACTCAAATCATTGCAGTAACAGACTAGCAGTTATTGAGCGTTATGTATTTCCTAGACTCAGTTCCAAGTGCTTTTGTGGACTCAAGTATGTAACCCTCTCAGTCCTTCCAGGTCCTATTATTGCCATTGCACAGGTGAGCAACTGAAGCAATGTGGCTTAGTTTGCCTGAAGTCCCACTGAGCTTTGAACCTAGTAGTCAGGCCCAACCAGCTCTGCTGTCTATCTGGAAGTTCCCTCCTCTAAAATAGTTGCTTGATTAATTACTTAACTTGAAACCGAAAGTGATATTTTAATTAGTTATTATGAAGTTTCCTTAATATTTTGCAGCCTAGCCCATGAAATAGATTAATTAAAAAAAAACACTGAACATTCATGGTGTGCTAAAAGGCATTGTTCAATTACATGTTCATTTTGCTGCTCAGTTTTATTCCAATGAAAATAGTGTGTGAATACAAAATCTTAATGCGGATTATGTCTTTGGGTAATAGTGTTTAGATGGAGAAGGCCAGATTAGAGAGATTAGCCTAGTGTCTAGAGGTTCTTTGCCCCAAGGCTGATGTTTGGGAGTTGGGTGCTCATACTGTCCTCTTTCAGGGCACGTTTGTGAAATAGAACAAGACTTTGTGCTTGACAGGTGCTTAGGTGCTAGTTTTAAACTTGACCTTACATTTTTGAGTATGTTCTTTTTTTTTTTTTTTTTTTTACCTTATTTGAGGGATTGATAGCATTTAGAGGCCAAAAAATAAAGAGGAAAGGTTAAATCAGAACAGAGGCAGGACACTGAGAGCAAATGGCCTTCTAACGTAAGTATTTAAAACCCCTGTGTGGGCAGGTGCTCAGTGCATGTCATATGACCATTGGGTATAGATAAAAAAGGTGGAAACATTGCTGAAATGTTTAAGGATACATTGGCTTTGTAAGATTTTCATGTGGATTGGTTATAGATCTTTTGATAAATGTTATTTTGGAGGAACTTCATTTTATTCTTAATTTCATCAGTCTGTAATACCAACCAGACCCAGATAAATGTTGGGATCATTTAGAGCATTGATTAACGACAGAATAGCTTACAAGGCTATGTAAGTATGTTCAAATACTGCTAATAAACAGTTGTATATTTAAGCTGCCTATATCAAATCAGAGGAAAACTCATTGAAGTAATAAAGGGTGAGGTGAACCAATTGCTTTGTTTTAAAAGCTGAGTGGACAATGTAAAATTCACGTACTTCACGAAAGGACAAAATAGACAATTAGTACATATCTAGATATGTCGGAAAAGTTATGGTACTCATCTATTTTATATATTAATGTATTAATTACATATTAATGTATATGCTAATGTGTTAATATATAATATATATAGTAATAGATGATGTTAACATGAATTTTAGTTTTAATTCTTTGAATTTTTGTAGACAGGAGACCTAAAACTGATATATCAGGTCATCCAGGTCAACATCAGTGGTGATGTCATATAGACATCAAGTAGACATCCTTGATATTATATAGCCCTTCTCCCTAAAAATCCATAATCCCATTCTATTAAAAATGAAAACATCAGATTTATTTTTTATTTTTTCAGTGCTGGGCTTGAACCCAGATCCTTAAACACACAATGCAAATTTCTACCATTGGGTTGTGTTCCCAGCCCCAGACAAATTTCAGTAGAGTGTCATCCTTCAAAACATTTGACCAGTACTACTCAAATAGGCAGGGTCCTTGAAAACAAGGGAACGCTGAGAAACTGTAACAGCCAACAGGAGTCTAAGGAGACAGGACAGTACATGTAGTGTTGGATCCTGGGTGGGAACAGAAAGACACATTAGATAAAAACTAGGGAGATCTAAATGAAGTATGGGGTTAGTTAATAACAATGTTTCAGTACTGGCTCATTTACTGTAACAAAAGTACCATTCTGTGGCTGGTACCCTTCTGTGGCTGGTACCCTGCTTGCCTGGCATGTGTGAGGATGCGAGTTCAAACCCCAGCACTATGTACACAATGATGTGTGGGAGCAACGAAGGCCACTTGAAAAACTAAATAAAAATTGATTCTCTCTCTCTCTCTCTCTCTCTCTCACTGTCCCTCTTTTTTTTTTTTTTTTTAAGAGTAGCATTCTAATATAAGATGTTAATAACGGGGAAACTGGATATGGAGTGTGAGTGTTCAACACTATTATTTCAATTTTTGAAATATGAAGTTCTGAAAAATAAAGTCCATTTTGGAAAAAGAAAACTGCTCCTGAAGAACAGTATTCTGAAGAGGGGCCTGAATCTTCAACGTTTAATAAGGGGCTAATTGGTTATCCATATGGAGCAAAGGAAATTGAATCCACACCTCACAGTATACCCAGAAATCAATTCCAGGTGCATCACGGCAAAAATGCAAAATGAAACAATAATGCCTTTAAAAGATAATACAGATAGTTTCATGACCACATAATAAGGATGTTCTTAAATAAGGCAGAAAAATTCCACTCATTACAAAGGTAATGTAGATGGATCTAATTACATGAAAGCTAAAAAGGTTATGTTTATCCAGACACTGATAAAGGAACGAAATGGCAAGAAGCCGAGAGTTTAAATTCTTAAAACACTGGAACATAGACAAACTATTAAAAAAAAAAAAAAAAGGGAAAGAGAAATACCTAATAGGAAAAATGGGCAATATAATGAACAGGAAATCCAAATAGCCAATAAACATGGAAATGTGCTAAACTTCATTAATAATCAGGAAGATGTAAGTTTTATCTGAGATGAGTTATCATTACACAGGTACCAGATCGGTAAGAATGTTAAAGTCTAATACTTCCAAGAGTTTGGGGAGGATATAACATAATGGAAACGCCTGGATGTGGCTGAATTTCAGGGTGAAATTAAGAATGATTATCTATCTTCATACAAACTTGGATTTATTTAATCACACATTGGATTGATGGGGAAACAGAGCCTGAGATGATGAGATTTGGGTATAAGGGGTTTATGGGAGAATGCTCAAAGGAAAAACATCTCTGAGGGAACATTCGGAATGAGATTTGGCAAAAAAAGGAGTTGAAAAGTGATACCATTGCAACAGAGACCTTAAGTAATCTCATGGGGAATTCTGAGCCCGAGAATGACTTTCAAAAACATCCCAAATCCAGCAAAGACGTAGGCCTTTGAAGCTCCACCTCAGCCAGTCCCTGGATGCGGACTCCCAGTGGGCAGGCATAATTTAGGGAATAGCATCTCCAGGCAATTCCTGAAGTGGGGGTGGCTGAGAGTTGTCAATAGC
Organism: Aplodontia rufa; assembly: GCA_004027875.1. Classification (NCBI taxonomy): domain Eukaryota; kingdom Metazoa; phylum Chordata; class Mammalia; order Rodentia; family Aplodontiidae; genus Aplodontia; species Aplodontia rufa. The sequence continues at coordinate 18,844 of PVKS010010480.1, read as the reverse complement.
CAACCTCCCAGCAACAGCTACAGAAAGTGCCTGGGTCCTGCAGGTGCTCCAGAGTTTACTTCTTCTACTGATCAGATTTGCTTGCTTCATATGATAACTGCAATCCATCTAGAAACATCTGCATGCTTCCAGGTGGCTGGAGAAAATCATAAGAGGAAGGTGAGTGGGGTGAACTATGACCCTGCCGGTTGCAGCTGGTCTTCATGCTATGATTGACACGCACCTAGTTCTCTTCTACCTGTTTTAGATTCCCCTTCCCTCAGCTAGCACCTCGTCTGGTCCCAGTAGCTTGTGTGATGAACTGATCCCAAACAGTCTGAACCCATTCTCATCATCAGCTATCAACTCTGCATTTCTTCTCTATTAATCGTCAAAATCTGACAGGGACATTCTGACAGAAGTGTCCCAAGAGGTACTACATGTTACCAGACCATCAGTCTATTCCTCCCTGTCTTCACTGTAATAGTAACCTTTCCTCCTCCTGATGGTCACAGTCATGTATTCCTGCCAGAACGCTGATTCTTTCCCTAGCCTGCTGTCTATTGGCATCAGGAGCTTGAAGTCACCTGCAGGCAGTCCTGTGCAAGTTTAATGAGTCCTGCCATGTTCCTTGGTGGAAGCATTCTGCCTAGAGTTGTGGATCCAGGCCTTCTCAAGCAGGCCACAAGTTATTCCATTCTTGTTTCCAGTTCTTGATTCTCAGAGCCATGCACCCTATGCATGGCGGGCACAGGACCACATAATGCTCGTGATTTCCAGTGTATGCCACTTCCTTAGTTATGTCTATCCAGCTCAAGTTCAGTTAGGCTTTAAGGGCCAGAAGCTGCTGGGTGACGGAATAAGTCAAAGGTTACGTTAACTTAGGTTAAGTGGTCACATGACCATGGTCTAACCTTTCTGGAAGAATAGTGGCTCGATGGCAGCTGCTGGCTTAGGTGTTCCAAAGTGCCTTTTCCTTGGTGGATGTTCACACGACATAGCACTCAGTGTCATGTGAAATGTCATAGCACTGACAAGTGTTAATCTTCAGCAGTGTTAGTTAAGGTTCTGTGGGTACCAAAGGGAAATCTGTCCCTGGAGTATGTATCAAAGTTAGGAGTCACTGCCCTCCCAGGCTGGAAGGTATTCAGTGTAATCTACTTGCCACCAAGTGACTAGTGGTGTCCTGTGGGTGGCATTCGAGGGACTTGATGCTAGTTTCTCCTTCTGGCTCTCTGAACATTCACCAGTGGCAATTACTGGTTCAGCCTTGGTCAATGGAGTCTCAACTGGTGTGCCATAGCCCCATCCCCAGCACCATGTCTACTCCAGGGATGAGCACATTGTATCAGCACTGGGGTGACCAATGGCAGCTGCTGGCTCAGGTGTTCCAAAGTGCCTCTTCCTTGGTGAATGCTCACCTGTGGGAATTAAGGTGCATTTCATTTCATGTATTGCTACATTGTGTGCCTACTACCATCAGCTCATCCCACCCATCTTCCCCAGACCTCCTTACCCTGATTATTTTGTTGTCCATTGCTACCTTAAAAACCATCTCCAAACTTCATTATTCAAATTTAGTTTTATCTTGTGATTTTTATGGTTTGGCTGGGCTCATCTTGGAGCTCCTTTACTGGTATTTCTTGGGGTCTTTCATGTAGTTGCAGCTGGAGGAGGCTGGAGCTGCAACGGGGGCTGGCTGGGTATCTGGTACCTCAGTGGCCATTCCATCTGGCAAGATAACCAGAGCTTCTTACATATTGGCTTAACTGTCAAAGAGGGAGGAAGTGGAAGCTGCCTGGCTTTCTTAATGTCTGGGTTCAAAAGTCCCAAACCAGCCTGGCATGGCGGTACACACTTGAAATCCCAGCTATTTGGTTGAAGCAGGAAGATTGCAAGTTTGATGCAAGGCTCAGAAAGTTAGTGAGACCCTGTTCAAAACAAAACAAAACAACTGGGAATGTAACTCCATGGTAGAATATCCCTGGGTTCAATTCCTGGTGTCCGCCCCCCACAAATCCCAAAATATTGCATCTTTTGTGTTCTGCTGTCAGTATAACCACAAGACCAGCCCATATTCAGTGGGGCATAAGATCTGTCTTAGATGGGAGCAGCATGTGTGCATATGCGGCGGTGTAGAATTGATCCGGGTTGTTTTTGGAGAACAGCTGCCACAGTCTACCATCTGACTACAGTTCACATCCCTCCCATGTACAAAATTCAACTGACGTCTTCCTCCAAGGCCAGCATCTTATCCCCGCATGGCATCAGCTGGAATCATCATGCAGATCAGGTGTGGGTGCTGATGGGGCTTCTCTGGTGTGTTTCCTTAAGTGTAGGCAGTCCCTTATACCCAAGGAGTCCCTTATACCCAAAGAATGGCTCCTTTTGCTCCGGAGAACTACGAGAAAAGGAGAACAGGCATCTGTGTTCCCCATTCACTCAACATACAATGAGGCAGGGGCAGAAATCTTGGGATGGACTAAAAGGGAGAACATAGTAGTCACTGAATCATAGTAGTTTGGAAAGCCAGCAGGGCACAAGTTGCCAGTCCTTGATTATCGTCCTCAGCTCTGGGAACCTTCCCGTGCCTCTGGACTCTGCTCTCTAAGTCATCCTTTCCTTTTCCACAGGAAATGATTCCACTTTGAAGCTGTGAAGTTTTCTTGACCTGTGGAAGTTTGAGGGCCCAGAGACCCTCAAACTGTAGATAGTTCATAGATAGTATGAACTATCTATCTCTTTCAGTCAAAGTGGATCCAATTCCTTTAAAAACAATGTGCATTTCTTTTGTATTAAATTGTAATTGATTCCATTTAGTAAAAGCCACACTCACACTCTTTTCTCAAATAGACATGCTGTTCTCAAACAGAAGCTGTCCTGGGACAAATGCCCTTCTGATTCTTAGAAGAGTTATTATTTAGTCAAGAGAGTGGATGAGGCACACCCTTGGGATTCTTAGAAGTCCTTTTGTTTAGCTGAAAGGCTCTATGACACATCACTCAGTATCTCCCTGAGATTTCCACAAAGTGTCTTACAATCCCACACTTGCTCTGAACTCTATGCCAAAGCATGTTTATCTTCAGTGTCCTGGGTTGGATTCTCACACCGCCCCCCCCGAGTCCATTTTCTACTTTGAGGGGCTTTTGTGTGACAGAGACTGGAAGCTAAAGCAGCTTCCCAGTAAATTCTGATTGCTTTATATTTCCTCTAAATTTGGCTTTAAAACTATACTTGTTTCCTTATTTTACACCTCAAATACTTTTTCATAGGCAGCTAAAAACAAAATGAAAACAGTTGGTGTTTTCAACAATCTTCCTTTTAATAGCCTTGCTAGACCCAAGAGTTCCTTAGCATTTTCTATTTCCTACTTTACTGCAGGTGACAGTTTGACCCCTGTCTTCTGTGTGTGTTTGTGCCATTCATTAATGCAAACAAAACTCAGGGCCCCTATGCTTCAGCTTCTAATAACAACTTCAAGACTTCATGAATGGTCTCTTTAAGGACTTCCATTTTTTTTTTTTTTTAAGGGAGAGGGACAGTGAGAGAGAGAAAGACAGAATCAATTTTATTTAGTTTTTCATGGACTTTCGTTGCTCGGACACTTCACTGTGTACGCGGTGCTGGGGTTTGAACCCACGTATTGGCGCATGCAAGGCAAGCACCTTAACTGCTGAGCCACCGCTCCAGCCCCAAAGACATCCATCTTTGATTGATCACCTGATCCCAAAGTTAATGCCACAGGTTTTTGTTACTTAAGGCGAATGCCCTTTCCAGACACCAAATGATATTTTAGCTACCTATTGTTGTGTAAGAAAACACTATAAAACTCTGTGACTTGACACAACTACCATTTTATTGTGTCTCTTGGTTCCTTTCATTGGGTGGGGCTCAGCTAAGTAATGCTTTTACTGATGTAGTACTTAGGGACTGTCATGTGATTGCACTGAGTTTGGGGCTGGAACTTAGATGACTGATGCCTCAATACTCTCTGTCCATAGGAAATTTCATCCTGCAGGGCCTCTGCATAGGGCCTCTCTCCCTAGCAGGGTAGCCTGGTTTTCTTTAAATGGCAGCATGAGCCCCCAAGGGGAAGAGGTGGAAAATACCTGACCTTCTTAATGCCTGTACACAGAAGACCCCAAACTCAGTTCCTCTGTATTCTGTTGATCAAAACAGTCATAGGCTGTACCCAGATTCTAAAGAAGGGGACATAAGCCCCACCTGATAATGGGAACAGACAAATGCTCCCATTTGTCTTAAGGCATTAGCCCATTAAGTTCCAAGTTTTCAATTCCGTGAATCCTTCAATGAAATTGACATAGGTGTATTAAAGTAGGTTGGGAATCCTAACATAGAGTTTATATATTATTAAATTAATTGATACTATAATTATTACAACAGAATTATATTCTTATTCTTGTATTCTTGTTGCATAATTGAACTGTTATATATTACGTTTGAGTAGTACAGGTATTCCACATCTGAGACAACTAGACACAATGGATTAAGGTAGTTGCAGAATTATTTGGATCTACTTTGAAGACTAACCAGCCAAGCATTCACCCCTGCCATGAATCCGTATGTATTCTCCCCTTGGGTTGCTTCTGTCCCACACAGGGTGCATCACCTGAAACCCCACCCATTTTGCTTCTACCTTTCAGGGTTGCTGCCTAGGGGTGCAGTAGTGCAACTGCTACCCATTTATGGACTGTGTCCAACACCCAACTGACCCACCAGGACTGTGTTCAGCCCTTTTCCTTCTTTGTTGCTTGGTTAGAGAAATATCTACCTGCATCCCCATTTGGCCATACATGTTAGCTGAGGGAAAGGAGCTGGGGCAACATAGGTGGAGGAAATGGGGACTTGGGTCACCTGCTTATTTATTACCTCCTTTGACCTTGCTATGCCTGATCCTGAGTATATCACCTTCGTTTTACGGTGGATGACTATGGGTCTGACAGAACCTGGCTCATGTTGGTCAGTTCTAGTCTCATGAACACTTGATCACCTATGGTCAGGCACTGTTACAGGTCTAGTAACATGTTCAAAGATGGTTTCTTGAATGATGTGTAACTATTTGCTGCAGATATGAACAAAGCCTGGTCTTGTTCCAGAACGCCAGGGATCTGTATTGTGATTCTCGTTTTCAGGATTGCTATTAGCTCCACAAGGCATTTTTTTCCTAGCAAAGATGCAGCTAATACCACAGAGTCGAGTGGCCCAAGTGGCAGGACTACTTGCATTGTAACCGACTTACTGCAGCGCCCTTTCTTGCTCTGTGGCCCATGCAAAACTGGCAGCCTTCTGTGTCACCTGATAAACAGGATGAAACAGTATTCCTGAAGCCTGAAGAGTGCTCGGCGGGCATCTTACTCTTTTCTTAGTGGGGGGATGTTAAACACAAACAATGTGCCAATTATTTGGAAGGAGTGTTCCAGGTGGCAGGATTCCTCATACCTTCACAGATGTGGGAATCTCTGAGTCTCTGGGGGATTTGTCTCCTGCCTTAAGAGTGCATGTGTCCTACTAAGGTCTCCAGTGTACTTTGGCTTCTAGTTTATTGGTCTGCCTGACATTAATAGACGACTCTGTGATGTTTAGCAGAATATGCCGATGGCCCAGTTCCCTTCAGGGCAGGTTCTGATGAGTGAGGAGAGAATTAACAGCCCTGGAGCTAGTCTGGAAATGTATGTATGTCTGTCCCACCTGAATACAAACTGCATCTGACCTTCTTTCCTGGGAAGGCTACATATGGAACAATTGAGACTATGTCAAGTGCAGGTACAATTGGGGCCACTACTTGCCAGGACCCATCTATTTTTTTTTTTTTTGTCAAGATCAGGCTAAATGGAGGTATGATGGGGATCCCATTTCTTCCACCAATGTTGCCCTAGTTCCTTTCCCTCAGCTAACATGTATGGCCAAATTGGGATGTGGGTAGATATTTCTCTAACCAGGATCTCTGGGTCTTCAAGGTGGCTCTCATTTCTGTCATTCTTCCTGCCATGCGATATTCATTTGTACTCCCCGATAAGCTGGGGGCAGGGGAGGCCTGTTTGAAGCCTTTGTTCAGCCTTTCACGCTAGGATAGCTCTTGCTCCACCTGACGAAGAGCCAGTGTGGGGGTTTCTGCCAACCACCAAGTACATCCATCCCAATTACGAGTTGACGCCCTCAGCACTGCCTTATCCACGAGGCCAGGACTCTATTTACTAGTTGGCTTGTGAATGTGCTGGCTTTAATGGTGGGGTGGGGCGCGACAACAGTAATTATTCAAATCCTATGTCCAGCAGCCCTAGAAATGTCTGGGAATTCCTCTTTCTCAAGTAAATGGCTGTAAATCCTTCTAGGGGAAGGACTGGGGGAATCTTTATCATATATACTTGCCGTGGGTGGCAGGACCCTTCTTCCTGGGACTGGGCCTATCCTTCAGTCAGTGGGTTCCCAGCCTGTGTAGTGGCTTTGTTCCAGAATCTAGGCAGAGTACGATAGTTTTTTTGGTTGGGGTGACTGCTTTCAGTGTCCTGGAGGTCCGTTGTTGGTTGTGTGGTTTGAGCAATATGTTTATTGGTCATGTATCCACCCTGCCTCTGTGAGTGCAGTTTCCATTTCTACCTCTCTCTGGGTCAGACCCCTCTTCCTGTTCAATCTAATCTAGACAGTCACCTTAAAACTTGCCCACAATCTGCCTTTTATTGCTGCAGGTTCTATGATCCCAAGATGACTCAGGGAGCCCAGTTCTTTAACAGCATCCCCAGTGTGAGTACAAGCCTACAGAGGATGGCCACACTGATCTTCATGGGGACACTGATGCCCCTTGCCTGGTGGTTTCCCTATTATTTTATTAAACAGCGTGCCCTCTGGGCCCATCCCCAGAATATCCCTGGCAGGTGGGTTTCCTGACCTAACAGTACAATAGTCCCCCATTGTCTGGAGTTTTGATTGCAACAATTTCAGTTACCCACAGTCAAATTCCAAAAAGTATTAAATGAAAAATTCCAGAAATAATCAATTCATACTTTTGAGAATACTTGCACTTCTGAGCATTGTGATGAAATCTCCCACTGTCCTGTCCCGTCCTGCCCAGGCTGTGAAGCACTCCTTTGTCCAGCCCATCCTCCCAGCCTCTGGTCCCTTGGGAGCCCTCTCATATAGCTGATTGACGGTCCTGGTATCTCTGTGCTTGTGTTATAACCCTCATTTTCCTTAACAACAGCCCCAAAGCATGAAAGCAGTGATGCTGGTAATTTGGATAGGCTAAAGAGTAGTTGTGAAGTGCTTCAAGTAAAAAACTGAAAGTTCTCAAGAAAGGAAGAAAAAAACTGTATAACGAGGTTGCTAACTATGGAAAGAACCAAGCTTCTAGCCATGAAACTGTGAAGAAGGAACGTGAAGAAATGTATGCTTGCTTTGTTATTGCAACTCACACTACAAAAGTTGCGGTCATAGTATATGATAAGGGCTTAGTGAAGAGTAAAAGGCCTTAAGTTTGTGTATGGATATATAGACTTGGGTTCCATTCTATTTCATCCTGGGGGCTTGGAATGGATCCTCTGAGGATAAGGGGGGACAGCTGTATTTCCACTTACTTATTCCATTTTCTTGAGCCTTTGATCCTTTATTTTCCTGTCTGCCATGGAAGTTCTATTACTTCTTCTTCTCCCTAATGTAGCCACGTTTTCTACAAGCTTCTAAGAGCTTACAGAGCATCAGCTCCACCTCCCAGAGTACAATCGTGGTTAGATGCTGTTTCATGGCAGAGTGCTCCATGTAGACCAACTCTCCTTCATTCAGCTTTTTCTTGTATCCACCTTGATCTGATACCTCAGCATTTGTCCCAAGTACAGAAGGTCCTGAATTAATGATGATTTGACTTAGGATTTGTTGACTTGATGATGGTGGAAAAGCCATGCATTTAGTAGAAACATACTTCGAATTTGGATCTTTTCCTGGGTAAGTGTGTGGTATATACTCTGTCATGATCCTGGGTGGTGGCATGTGAGACACAGCTTCCACTCAACTATCCAGTCATTCGGGGAAACAGCCAATTTCCTACAGTAAATGCATTTCCACTTAGGATATTTTCATTTTATTATTATTTATAGGTTCATTGGGACATGACTCCATCTTAGGTCAAGGAGTATCCAAATACTCTCTTGGCTTCTGCTGGCACATGTCAACTTGGTCCTATAGCTCCTTAGGACGTCTAATTTTTCTCTCAGCAGCCTGGGTTATGCTATGACTTAACCCTCCCTTGTCTCATGTCCAGGAAGGGAGGTAGGGATGGGTCTGAAGTGGGTGCCTTGGGTCTTGAGTGAAGACTGCATCATCTTCAAGCAAGGAAAGAGTCCTGGTCCTTGACAGGGTGAAGTGGGCCACTTCTGTATGCTCAGAGTCTGGAAAGAACATTGAAATTCAAGATGTGCCCATCTCCCATCCAGTGCCTTAGAGTCGATTCCTTTCCAACCAGTCCTATTCTTGAGTAGTGGATTGGTTCACCAGTGGGTGATCCAGCCCGAAGATCTCATTTTAAAGCTGTATTCCTAGGAACATTTCCAGCACTAGCATCCACAAGTTAGACACCATTAGGAACTGAGTCTCTGAGATTTGCATGCAGGAATTCATTGAGGAAGTCTCTCAGAAACAACTCCTTTGAGGAAGCAAGGAAAATAAAAACTGCAATTGAAATGCAATTGCACACTGCTTTCCAGAGTGGCTGAACCTTTGCAGTCCCAGCAGCAATGTGACAGTGCTCCTTTTTTCCCACAGCCCCTCCAGCACCTGTCATTGTTCGTATTCTTCATTTTTGCCACTCCGACCAGAGTGAGGTGGAATCTCAGTGAAGTTTTGATTTGCATTTCTCTTATTGCTAGTGATCTAGAGCATTTTCTCATATGTTTATGGGCTTTTTGGACTTCCTGCACTGAGAAGCTTCTTTTTAGTTCCATAGCTCATTTACTAATTGGGTTACTTGTGCTTTTGGTATTTAGTTTTTTGAGTTCTTTGTATATTCTGGATATTAGCCCTCTGTCCAAGGTGTAGCAGGCAAAAAATTTCTCCCATTCTGTAGGATCTCTCTTGAGAATCTTGACTAAGTGGATCCAAAAACTTTGGTACATTTATATAATGGAATACTACTCAGCTATTAGAGAAAACGATATTATGGCATTTGCAGCCAAATGGATGGAGGTGGAAAAAATTTTGCTAAGTGAAGATTCCAATCTCAGAGGCTCAAGGGCTGAACGTTTTCTCTTATTTGTGGAAGCCAGAATACAAGCGGAAGCAATATGATAGGTGGCTAAGCTAACAATTACCTCGATATGTATGAATTTTTACACGATCATGGGGAACCTTGCCTAGGTTCCTGGGGGACGTATGGAGGGGGGCAGTGATAGGGGAAGGGAATAGGAAGGACATCAAGGAGACCAGAGGGAGGGAGGATGGGGGAATCTAATCTGAGGGGAACCTCCGACTTCCAGGAGAAGTCCAATTAACTTGGGGCTTAAGTAGAATGAAATATGGAACCATGGGAAACCCAAAGGGGGGAAACCATGGTCTGGCACCAGTATTGGCTTATTCTGTTATTACACTTTTGTTCTTGATTAATTGACAATGAACCCCTCCTAATTGTAAAACCATGTTTATCGAATAAAAATTTTTAAAAAATGGAACAAAAAAAAAAAAGGAAGAAATGCAATTGCAGTTGCAATGGCAACCCCAGCTGATTCCGTGGGGACCTTCAGGGATGAAATTAGCTCTTCAGAGATGTACCAAGTCAAGTCACCAGGGTTGGGTCTTTGTAGCTCATTGAATGTGGGTCAGTCTTAGAGAAAGGGCATAAACTTATGTGAGTCCCTGCCTTAGGCTAAGGATAATTCAGCCATCTGCAGTCAATAACAGCCACTGCAGCCAGCAATTGCTTTGACCTAAAGGGCTCTTGGCGAGGGGTCATGGTGTCCACTGCACATCTACTAGGATACTCACCCCCTTATTTTGTCCTGTTATATCTATTATTTCTTCCTGTCTTTCTTAAGTCATTTTTTGTTCTTTTCACATATTTTTTAAGTTACATGTTTGGGTTTGTATATTTTAATTTTTTTTTAAATAGTGAAATCATTCAGATCTGTATTTAAACAACCAAGACTTTTCTTTTTTAACCTAAGAAGAAATGGAGGATTAATTGGCTCCTGTAACTGAAAAGTCCAGATATAGCTTCGGTTATTGAAGGATCCTGCTGCTCAGATGATACTCTTAGGACCTCTCATTTAGCTTTATTTAATTTTTATTTTTTATTTTTTTAATTAGAGAGGGACAGTGAGAGAGAGGAGAGAGAGAGAATCAATTTTATTTAGTTTTCGTTTGACCTTCATTGCTCTGACATCTCATTGTGTACGTGGTGCTGGGGTTCAAACCTGCGGACTTGAACATGCAAGGCAAGCGCCGTAACCGCTGAGCCACTGCTCCAGCCCATTTAGCTTTGTTTTTAATTAAATTAATTAATTAACTTCTTTTGGATTGAATCCAGGAGTGCTTAACCACAGAGACACATCCTCAGCCCTTTCTTTATTTTGAGATAGAGTCTTGCTAAGTTGCCCAGAGCCTTGCCCAGCTGCTAAGGCTGGGTTTGAATTTGTGATCCTCCTGCCTCAGCCTCCTGAATAGCCGGGAATACAGGCATGTGCCACCATGCCCAGCACTTGAGAATAATTTTGAGTATATTTGTTGTTTTAAAAACAAGCCATCAGGGTTATTTTTGTAATAACCATGAGGGTTTCCAAGGCAACATTGGATCTGATTTCTGAGTCAAGATGTTTTTAGACTGGAAGCTCCAAGTACACCTGGTTTTTGGTCTCAGTGAAGTTAACAGAAGGAAAATGGCGGAGCATTTTGATTATGCAGACTTTGAGAAGAAGGAAGCTGGGAGTGGAAGGAGGGTGGGAGGTACTTCATATACAGTAATGATCTCTGATTAAACTTTCAGTGTTTTAAAGATAAACTGAAATTTCTAAAGGTCTATACTCTTTATTATCACAATACATAATTGCAACTTTTCATTAAAATCCTATTTTCCTCAGTCTTCATTTTATCATCTCTTTTCTTGAGGAGTTTTGTATGCCAATTTACCAATAATGAGAGTTATATGAACCTATATCCTTTTCCCCAAAGAAATACTCAGTTTCTGAAATAGAATTACAAATAAATTACCTAGAGTGTATAGAATGTTGCCACCCAGATTTCTTTTATTTTGGTTTTCTTATAGTACTTTATTTATTTATTTTTATTGGTGCAACATAGTGAAGGGATTCATTGTTACATATTCATACATTTGCACATAATTACAATGTAATTTGGACCCCATCCTTACCTAGGATTACAGGTCCCGGCTCCCAACTCTCCTCCTTCCACTGCATTCTTCCGTATTACAGTTATTAATGTATATATACACACATAATAATTTTTAAAAATTTTCTAATTTTAAATGCCTGTACGAGTAGTATTTAATTTCTCAAGGGAGTAAAATATACTATGCAGTATTTATAGCCCCCTCATTTCCCTCTGCATTCTTCCCCTTCCTCTTCCAGGATTTCTTTTATTTATTTATTTTTTTAAAGAGAGAGGGACAGTGAGAGACAGAGACAGAATCAGTTTTATTTAGTTTTTCATGTGGCTTTGGTTGCTTCAACACTTGATTGTGTATGTGGTGCTGGGATTTGAACCTCAGTCTTCATGCATGCCAGGCATGTGCTCTACCACTGAGTCACCGCAGCCAATATTTTTGCCTCTAGTATGTACCTTGGAGTGCAGTTATCATATGGTAACTCCATGTTGAAAATTTTGAAGAACCACTAAACTGTGTGGGCTTTTGTACATATTAATCTATGGTGCTTTTCTTGTAGATTTCTATGGGTTCTTTATATAAAGTCAGTATTAATCTTCTATATTTATGTAAAGCATATATTGCTTGTCTCTAACTTGGGCAATAGATTGTTTTTTCTTTTGTGCCAGGGATTAAACCAAGGGGTGCTTAACAACTGAGCCACGTCTCTAACCCTTTCTGTTTTATATCTTGAGACACCGTCTCACTAAGTTGCTTAGAGCCTCTCTAAGTTGCTGAAGCTGACTTTGAACTTGCGACCCTCTTGCCTCAGTCTGCCGAGCCACGGGATTACAGGCAAGAGTACAACATGCCTGTATTAGATTCATTGTGTTCAAATTTTTCTTTATTTGTAGATTGTCAGTTCTGTGAATATTTTACTTTGTAACTTGTTTCATTGTTTCTAAACTTTAAAAATTCTACTGTTATATTTTAATTTTAAATTTAAATATTGTTTATTCTCTTGTAATTCTCTACAATTTAATTTTTAAAATATTTTATTACTTTGTTTTATTTGAGAAAATGTGAAATAGCTAAGATTTGATCTCAATTGTCCAACCAGTTGCATCATTACCATTTTATTAATACTTCTTCCTTCCTTTACTGAATTTGTGTGCTTTTTTTTTATCGGTTATTATATGTATATATATTCTAATGTTTGTCCGATCAGCATGTCTATTTTTGTACCAGTACCACATTGTTTAAATTATTGGAGGTTTATAACATGTTTTGTGTCTGGAAAAACAGTCTTTCTCCCCTCAACCCAATATCTTACATTCAATTAATCATCTTTTCAAAAGTTTCTTAGTGACATTTTTTCCCAGATGTTTCCCAGATTTTTCCAAATTTTTGCTGTGTTTCCTAAATGTGGTTGGAATACTTTTTGTGCTTGCAATTTAACTTTGAGAGACTTGACATTTAATTAGTATTGAGTTGTGTCACCAGGAGCCTCGTATCTCTCTCTGGTTGAAGCATTTTGAAATAGTTCAGCCAAGTGATGTGCTCATTTTATGCAAATTACATATTATTTGCATCCAGCTAGCGTAGATCCAGCTTTCATTGGACCTTACTGCTTATGCATATGCAATTTCGAAGGCTTTTTTTTTTTTTTTTTTTTTTTTTTTTTAGAATACAAAATTACTAATGGAAGCTGAAATACTGGATCTTGGAGGAGCCCATGCAGGCGACCGGCTCTGGGCTGCAGTTGGTTTCTTCTCACATGTGTCTTTGTGACTCTTGTGGTTGATAACTCTTGTTATTGTATTTTTTTTAAGAGACATAGGGAAAAAGAGAATTAATTTTTTATTTTCATCTGGTTTTTGTTTTTACTCCCTTAGTTGTGTACATGGTGCTGGGGTTTGAACCCAGGTCCTTGTGCATGCCAGGCAAGTGCAATACTGCTGAGCCACTGCTTCAGCCGAGATCAGATTTTTATAGGCCATTTAAAACTGCAGGTTTTAGAAATTTCAGAAGATAAATCATGTTTGATTTCTGCCTTACTTTTTAAGACCTTTGGATTTTATTGTAAGATATTGTAGAACAATAGAAAAATACACATTAGTAATTATCTTCTTTATGGTTGGTACAAGTTTCCCTCGAATACTCAAGAGATCCTATCAAGTGCTCTCCAGTGCTTCCGAGGTATGTGACACATTGTAGTTGATGTCAGTGTTACTGGAATGTCAAATAATTCTCTCTTTTGTTTCTTTTCCATTGCTGGGGATCAAATCCAGAGCCTTGTGCAAGCTAGGCGAAGCACTCCACCACTGAGCCACACTCAGCCACTGCCCCAATTCTTCATTGAAAAATCAGTAACACAGGGATATTTTAAGTTAAAGACTTTTGATTTTTTTGTAACCTAAGACATCTATTCATAATAAAGAATGCTCAGTGCTGGAGCGGTGGCTCAGCGGTATTGTGCTTGCCTGGCATGCATGAGGACCTGGGTTCGATCCCTAGCACCACGTACACAACTAAGTGTCTAGAGCAAAAAGAACCAGATGAAAAACTAAATAAAATTGACACACACACACACTCTCTCTTTTACTTTCCCTCTTTAAAAAATTAAAAAAAGAATGCTCAAGCTGTTGTGATTAGAGCTGCTAATTAAATGTAGGTTAACTAAATGTTTGGTATTTGGGATTAAGAAGTGACATGGTCATATATACTAAGTGGCATTAATTAGCACACCATTAAGGTGGAGGGTAAAACTTATAGATGCACTTTAAATTGTTTTCAATTAAAATGATTTTGTTATTAACATAACAAAACAACAAAATTTATAATTTATATATGCTTTCAGTATCATTTTGAAGGTTATTTCTTTCAGTAAGTATCACCCTACTTCTCCATGTGAACATTCTGGGAATAAAAACATTACTGCAAATTAATGCAAAGGAAAGTATATGTTGAGATGCATAACATATTGCCAAAATCAAAGCTCTAAATTTGGAACCAGGTGTAGGGATCTGTGCCTGTATTCCCAGCTACTCAAGGGGCTGAGGCTGGAGGATCACTTGAGTTCAGGAGTTCAAGACAGAAATGGGTATCATAGTGAGACCCCTTCCATTAACCCCCTGACTCTCACCTCCACCTCACCCCCCACACACCTGTCTCAACAAAAGAGGGTGAGAGACAAAAGAAAAAAAAAGCCTCAATTCAGGATGAAACAATTAAAAACACCATTAAACAAAACATCATAACCTTTGATTGCATCAAGTGGCTACACAAAAGAAAGAAATGAGCAACAGTAGAGTGTTCTGTCTTTTCCATGGGAGAGGTTTCAATTGTATGGTAGGGTGAGCTTTGTGGTTGGTTCAGCTTCAAGCTTTTACAATTGTTTAATTTAAAAACAGGACAAATAGCATTGTACCTTAAAAGCGCTTTAATTTTTTAAAACCCTAGAGAGCCTTTAGTGTGACTCAATTAAAGTTCAAATCAGCCTTAGATGTGTATCCCAGGCGTTTTTCAGAAGACGTGGACAGCCTGTGACCATTGTATCCTCTTACTTTCCGACCTGCCCCTCAGTAGTTCTCAAGGCAGTTCCTACCTGGCTGGCAAGCGTGGAAACACCAAGAGGCATTTTCTGTTGATGTGATCTAATGTGTGGGGATACAGCTGGCACTTAGAGTGAGCTGGGCTTGATCTACCCCAAAGCTCAATGCAGTTCTGCACAGCGAAACATTTCCTTCCCAGTTAGAGTTTCAAAAGAGGCACTGGGCAATATCCTGCTACAAACACGGCAGTGGTCCTTCGTAGAAACTGAGTTTGTATCTGGGCGTCTCCCCGTTGCTTGAGTTTCATCAGTAGGAGCATCAAGACCTTGTGGAGCCACGGAGTAGATCAGGAAGCCTAGGTCGTATTGGACTATCTTTAGTACCTTTTGCCAGCCATTTGCCAGCCTCTGTGTCTGACCTAGCATTTTTGTGACCACTGGATAAATGAAAGACCTCTGGCATCTCCCAGCCTTAAGGCAGGGAATGAGAGACACCGGAATCCTGCAGGGGATTTCCCTGTCTTGTTGAAAACAGCATCTGAATCCAGTAGAAGATTTTTCTGCCTCTCTGCAGTCTGCCTGTTTGACAACGCCACCTACTTTCTTTTGGGAATATGGAAGTTTCTATAATTTCTTCCATAGGGCAACCACATCATTCCAGGTAACTTGAATGTGTGTTCTCAGGCTGTCATTATGTATATTTAGCTGAGAATAAACTAATTTTCTTATTTCCTCAGTGCTGTTCTTTTCCGATGAAGGTTTTTGATGTCACTGGGCATGTTGCCGAGGCAATACACTTTCACTGAGGTGGCCTGGATTGGTTGCTAGCTACCAGCATAGGCCAGTCTGTGCCTGTCTACTGTCTGGATAATCCTCTCTGTGACTGTTAGTGAGTAATTCTTGGGACCTGGACCTCCCTTAGTTTGATTGACATTTCTTGGTTTATTCAGAGCCAATTGATTTGAATATCTCTTGTTATTTTAGTACTGATCCTATTTGCTAGTTGTTTCAGGGCAGTTGTCAGCTACTTGTGTTATATATCTAAGTGTACTTTTTTGCCTTTCATTTATCTTTCTTCATTATTGCAACTTTGCATTTTTTAATAGAAGTTCTGAGTGCCTGATTATAAAATGCCAAAGATGTACTTGGTTCCTTACAATCTGACAGTGGGGAGATGTCAGGAAACCCCCAGACATGCAGTGGCCTCATAGGGAAAGTTCAGGAAAGTTTGCAATTTCAGGAGAAGAGGCACTTCTGCTAAAATACGAAACAGAAATCAAGGAAGAAGAAAGTGTTTGGACAAGAACTGCTATTGGGTACTCCTGTTGGTTTTATTTTTGGTAATTGTGGCACTTCAACTTGCAAGCATTTGGAGAAATGGGGAGATTTAAAGATTATTTGTTTTATATTTCCCTCAGTGGAGAACTCCTAAACTGGTTTTCTTACACACTAAACTGGAAGCCCTGGGCAATAAAACAAAAGATGGCTGTTAACGTTGATTCCAGGCAGCTGGGTGAGGCATCAGGCAGCCCACCCACAGGTGAAAGGAGCAACTAATCAGATGCTAGCAAACAAGCCCCAGTGGAGTCCAAATCGCCCGATGATTGATGGGAGTTACCAGCCAATCCCTGAAGGACCTTCTCTGCCCACCCCAGATGAAGTCGCGGCCCAGCCGCGCAGTAGGAGGGGTGGTTCCAGGTCCCCCACCTGCCCTCGCTCTGCTCGCTGGGGGATTTGCCCCAAGAGCTCTGGGCCCCAGGAAAAGCTTTGCTCAGCTGCTTTTGAGCGTGACTTTATTCTTACAATGACGAATGAAAAGTCTATTTTAAAAGGCATTTAGAAGCATCTTACGGAAGAAATGGTAAAAGCCTAATTTACAAGAAATTAAGACAATTTTAGAGACTGTTTCAGAACTGTAAAAATGTGAGAAAGGCAAGCAGTTTAGTAAGAAAATCTTAGAGGGTATGTCAGAATTAAACACGAATTCTGAGAAGCCTAACTTTCTCAACTTTCTGCTTTTACCTATCCTTCTCCTCCTTTGTGTATTCCACAAGAGGAATTCAGCCTTTCTCCTCTATTACCCTCTCGTTTAACTCAGTCCTCTAGACTAATTCCCAAAAGATACAAAATTCCTTACCAAATGACTTTTAGAAGCGATACCTAAAAATTTAACATGGGTACCCTTCCAGGACATGCCCCCAGTGACCTAGTTCCTCCAACCCAGCCCCCCCTCCTACAGTTTTCACCACTTCCCAATAGTCCATTTGTTTAAAAACGAATCAATGGATTTAACTATTGATGAGATCAGAGTCCTTGTGATCCAATCACTACCCCAAAACACCACCTCTGAGGATGGACCCTTAATACATGATCCTTTGGGGGACATTCCAGATGCAAACCATATCAGGATATAAATTCTTGGATTCACATTTCTCAGTTTAAATGTGGACCAACTCCTTCTGAGGATACATCTACATGGCCTTCAGAACAACTGGTGACACTGATCATCAACTACATCAACAATCAAGAACCTGAAGTAAGTGAACCTAAGACCTTTGTAAATTGTCTGCAATATCAGCAGTTTGCCTTGGTATATTTCCGTAAATGATGGGAATAATGATCTTGATATGTTAGTGAAACTACAAGTAATCATGGACTTACTTCTTCTCACTAATCATGTTTTGTGACAATTATTTGCTTATCCAAGCCTCCTTATCTTATTTGAATTGAGGTTTCATATTTGAAAAGATTCAAATTTTACACTTCTTCCAAAAATAATTATTTCATTATTTGGTACAATCTGGATAAAGAAATATTCCAGGTCTTAGACTTGCAGAGTCCATTTTAAATTTACCAAAAGAAACTCCCCTTTTGGGATACTTTTATTTCAGATCTAACACTCATAAAGCTCAACTGGTTATAGAAATTTTTCCTACACAGTACAAAGGAAGAATATTAAGTGGGTCCAACCAATTGGATTCTTGTGTTGCTATTGATATTAGAAATGATAAAATATAACAAATTCCTGGATATAATGGCGAATTTATTGCAGCTGCCAGGGTTTCCTGCCACTGCCTAATTTGTCCTGATAACCATCTGCCTCAGTGTGGCTAGATACCCCAGAGTATGGAACCTAGCCATATTTATCAGCCACATGAACTTCCATTTATTGGAATAATTTAGTGAAATCAGATTCCAGATAATATAAATACTACCATGAGGCCCAGAAACCTCAAGTACACTCAGAACTTTGCCTGCCTCAGAGTAATTTCTACTCTGTTGACTTTATTATGGGATATCCAGAGATTTGGGGCTGAATCTTTTTATCCAAATTGTACAAAATGATTAGTCTCCAATGGCAACACACTTCATGGTGCATTTATCAAAATTGGTCAAATGCTAGAATCAAAAGAGATCTCACTGGATATTAGGAATCTAAAATGAGCTGAATTTGCTGCAAATGAAAAAAGACATTCCTTAGAAAAGAATTTGTTTTCGAAAATAGGAGCTATAGAGGGAATGTTATTTCAGGAAGAGGGAAAATGATGGGAAACTCTTTTGAAAGAAAATTATGGATTGCAAGAATGGGTAAAAATTACTAGACAGACTAAAAAAGACTATTTCCAAACTCAGTGGTGGGAAAGGGCCTGTGTTTTAACTTAGCAAGGATCACTGACCATGCTAATACAAATGGAGTCTGAAGTAGGTACAGGATAGTGGCCTTTGGTGCAGAGACTAGGGCCTGAGGAGTTGTTATTTGCCTTTGATAACTTTAACACAACTGTGAATTGGTGGCTCTTTAGTAAAAAGGAATAAAATTTTATAAGAAGCTACTCAAAAAGGGTCTTGATTTAGGAAAAAAAATTGTGGAGAGGGACTCTTTTTTTTTTAGTTCTTTTTTTAAAATTTTTTTTATTTTTGAACAACTTTACAAAATTTTAACAAAATAATATAAAATGTGTATAAAATGTGTATATATTCTGGATATTGCA